>CM067374.1:55576474-55630062 GCA_034401795.1 Chaetoderma sp. LZ-2023a | reverse complement strand
TCTTGGCCTGTAAATGGACATTACTCAAAACCACTAAAAAGGCCGGTTTTGGCCAGTTTCGTTATGAAAGGGTTAAAGATTGAACACACTTCCCATCCCCTTTTTGTCACGTAAGTTTCCTAATTTTTTTCAGATCCCGTACAAAGTTCTGGAATCCTAGTGTATGATCCCACGCTTCACTGTGTTAAGATTTGAGCCAATTTGGACCAGTAATATACACAGATCCATAACTTGATCCGAGCTGGATCCAGGTTTTTTATCTGGATCGCGGCCAAAGTCTAGAGACCATGCTAGCATGGCAACTTCCTTCGTTGTGTTAAAAATATGACACAAATAGGATCAGTAGTGTTTTATATATATATACACACCTGCGATCACAGACAGACAGATAGACACACAGACATAGACAGACCCAATCACAATCCGTCTTCCCATTACGGGGTGAGGGTAAATATTGTTAGTGTTAGTTTATATAATAAACAAATTACAACTATTTGAGGTTTTAAGTACATGCTAAAAATTGATTTAGTTTCAATTTTTAGGCAAATTGCATCTACAGTAGGTGTAATCTCATCACATGGCATCAACTTTACTAAATTTTCATAAATTCTCTTCTCATGTCATACAAATGGACATTCAATAATCAAACATTTTGATTCAAATTTGTATCAAATCTTTAGCGAGTATCACTCGCATTGCCTACTATGCATTTTGACAATAATTTTATTAAATGATATTGCTGCCATTGACATTATTGTCAAAGTATGCAACAGCTTTCTTGTATTTTCTTCTGGAAATTGATACACTTGCGCTGAATAACATTGATATACTCATTCTCAAGTGTACTGCCGTGAATATCTCCTATGTGCTTAACACCTCAAGAGCTGCTTGACTAATGAACAATGGACCTTTTCAGTTTTAGCTATGCCCCACCCATCTCTAGCTAACCTCCACCCACACCTCACTAGTGTTGAGATCAATTGAGCCCTGAACTCCATGGCCATTAATTTCCAGAAAAATATACAGGTAAGCTGTTGAATATTTTGAAACTAATTTGACTGGGTGCTGTTGCTGCTTATGGCAGCGGCAGCGCCCGCCCAGTCAAATTAGTTTCAAAATATTCAACAACATGTTTATTAAATAGTAAAGACATACAATTCGTACATCAATGCATAGTACGTCACCAATTATGCATTCGTGATGTACATATCTACGTCATTGACATCATCCTACACGTCATGTAGTTGATTGACATCACATGATGGATGGATAAACTGGAAAGGTCCATTACGCGTGCAGGCCGGGAAGTTTTTTTTTACAATTCTGGTCGGTACACACAATAGACTCAACTAATATTGTGTTCAATAGTTACGACGAGTATGGACTACGGGCATTGCATGCTGGGTACATTGCACACAAATCAAAAGGCATCTCATATCTCATGCAAATGTTTTTCTATTTCATGGGACATGAAAACTTTAAGAGGTACAGCGATTAAAAGATTCTGCATACTTGGACACTGGTCATTGCAACATCCATCTTGCCCCTTGACTGGCTGGTTACAGGGTAGATCAACATGAGGACACGCGACTGCCTTACACTGTACTTTTGCATTCAGACACAGGCACATCATACATGGATTGACTCGTGAATAGAAGGTTTGTTCATGAGTGTAGAAATTACCCTCATGTTTACATCCTGGAGATAGTATAAAACAATAATAGAGATGAGAAACATAGATGAATTTACAGAGTGAACGGAATTCTATGCTTTGGCCTGATATTGCGAGAACTTATTTTATCGATTTCCAAACCAATTTGATTATATTTGTGCTTAAAAATTCTTTAAGAAGAGAAACAATTTAAGATTCAGTAGCCGAGACTACAAAGATTTATCTACTTTTTATATGCAAGCACGGGAATCACAAATGGCAATATTTAAGTCTTCCATACATTTTCAAAACCGGTAGCACAAAATATCTGATTTTCCATACTTTCTACGGCCTGGAAATAATTCCATTCAAACAGAGCATTGCGCAAAACAGCTGCCCCAATAGTGTATATAAAGAGTTTAGTAGTTCAATGATAATAGTGTATTTCCTATGGTTCCAGTGAAACATGCATGGATAAATATGTTTCAGAACAAGAAAACTGAAAATTGTTATTAATACTGCCTATAACAGCAACATATTTCAGTCTGATAGTTCTGAAAATAATCAGCAGAAAATACATGTATCAATAGCTAATGTTTCGATACAGGTTTTACGAATAGACAGATGCACAAGCATTCTATACTTATCCAAACCTAAAGTATAATAGAGGTGTTCATCTCTAGCCATACCCGCACATTTCTAGCTAAGCTCCGCCCACATTTTGCATGTGTTGGGATCAAGTTATATACTTTGAACCCTGAATTTACACAATCTCAATTTCAAGGTAACTATCTAAGTAAGGGGTTGAATATTTTGAAATTAATAGGCAGCAACACCTCTCAGTCAAATCAGTTTCAAAATATTTATAAAAAAATGTATTATATTGTAAATTCATCAAAGACATACAATTCATACAAATTAGTGACAGACTGGAGAAGCCTAAATGTAGAGAATGAAAGGAGATAGTCAGCCAGCCTACAGAGATGAGGGAGCTGCAGCTGGTGGAGAAACACTGCGAGCACCTGCCAAATAAAATGGGACTGCTGACGGAAAGACGAGCGGTCTTGATGGCATGGATCACTGAATCTTATTGACTAAAACATACCAACTCCATGGATAGGCGAGCGCACAATGCGGGCGTGATGTGAGCCTACGTATGTGAGCATCCTTGGGGTGACATATAGGTGTCGAAGAGGTGAGATGACCAGCATGCAAGACCTATGTATATTAATAAGTGAGGACATGGGGTGGACACGGCCGCAGTCTTGTGATAATAATAACATTTGGCCTGTAAATTGATATTCAAAAAGCAAATACTTTGGATTTTCTTGGCCAAATTAAAGGATTAATACTATTAATATTTAAATATTTTGATTGTGATGTCAGCTAACGTGTGACGTAGTTTATTATGATGTCGGACACTTGATTGACATATCGCATGCCTCTATTGTGCCTTTGTTGCTACATTACCAGCATCGCAGATAGGACAGCATCCTCCTTCTAACTGCACTGGGTCCTCACAGCCATGGTCTGGGCATTCATGTCTCACACATTTCACATCACCGTTCTGACACTGACAGACTGCGCAGGGTCTTGGTTGGAATTCCTCACCATCATGGTAAAAGTCACCGGCATAAAAGCACCCTATCACATACGAATGGTATGGTATTAATTTAACCCTTTAATGACTAAAGTTTGGTTAAAAAATTTAAATATTTGCTTATTGAATGTTCATTTGCAAGCCAAGAGGCTATTTTTGAAAATTTACCACTGGAATGACTGGCTCGGTTATCGAGCCAGTCATTCCAGTGGTAAATTTTCAAAAATCGTCTTCTTTTGTCCTGCCAACAGAAGGTATTTTTGAATAAGTACAACAGAAATGGCTTGTTCATAACTGAGTCAGTCCTTCTAATGTTAATCTTCAAAAACAGTCTTCTCGCGGCATGTATATGAACATTTACTAGGTAAAAATCTCAAGCTTCTTGACCATTAACCATCGAATGTTCCAAAAAATTTAAATTTTCTCATAGAAAATGTCCATTTGCAGACCAAAAGAAGACTTTTTTGGACAATTTAACACTGGAAATAGTCTTCTCTTGATCTGCAAATGGACATTTATTGAGACCACTGCATTTTTGGCTGATATGAGTGTCACAGGGTTAAAAGGCCAACATGACATTGTGGCGCCAACATGACATTGTTATCTCTAAATATATAAAGAAACTTCACTTAACTTCTTTTCTTTGTGGGATGAAGCAATTCTATAATATTATTATTATAAATCAAGAAAACATTTTAGGAGAATAACGTAATAAACTCAAAATAGGTGTAGAAAATTTATCTCGAAATGATAAAGGAAATAATGATGATAGGAATTTGTTTGCAAATTGTATTAAAGCAGTGTGGTGGGTAGCGCCGTTTAAAAGGAGATAGTCTAAGGTCAGAATGGTGTATAAATTAGATTCTGGCCCTTTCGTAGTGTACATGATAGTAGGGGTGGAATAATTTATTGGGGTTTAGCTTAATGGGAGAGAATTAACTACTTAGTTAACACATATGGTGTGGGAAAAGTATTAGCAACATGTGTTTGCCAAGGAATCACACAATGCGTTTGCCAAGGAAAACACACACTCAATTTGGTAACTGTATATGAGAGCTGAAGATTTTGGCTAAGGACAAGACCCAGTGGTTAAACGTGAAGAAGGACTGATTGCAGCTGTACAATGTTTCGACTACTGCAGCTGCAGAATACAATAATCATACATATTAGAGTTCTTAAACAGCACATGGATTTGATATGAAAATGATCAGACAAGTGTTAAATACCGATGAAAGACTTACTTTTACAAACTGGACAACACTCGTTATCAGCGGTGTAAGGAAAGTCACACGGTGCACTCGGACAAACCACTTTGTCACATGTCATCTTCCCATTCTGAAAATAGCGCCAAATGAAATAGAGAAACTACTTCCACTAGGACCAGTTAGTGTGAATAGAGGGATCTGATCTGTCACTCACATGTCTGAAGTAATTACCAATGGAAGAACCCAGTTTTAGCCATGCCCAACACATCTTTGGCTAAGCTCCACCCACACTACGCCTGTGTTGGGATCGATCCCTGAACATCAATTTCCAGAAAACTATACAGGTAACATGTTGAATATTTTGAAACTAATTTGATTCGGTGCTGTTGCTGCCATTGCCTATGGCAGCAACAGCTCCCCGCCAAGTCAAATCACTTTCAAAATATTCAATGTTTATTAAATAGTAAAGCCATAGAATAAACGAAATCAAGGATTTCTTTTTTCACCAGAGAGTTGATACTTACCTCCCTAATACTTTTTGATATTGCTAAATATCGGCGTTCACTCAATAAACACTCAGAATAAAAAGTTAGGTGCCCCTACTGGGCAGGTAGACAGAGGGTAGTCCGGCGGATGCCAGCCCCACCACCGCGCATGTGCTGACTACTACTTCCTCTGACTAATTTATTGGCTGACACACATGCAACTATTAAGAGCCTGAAGACCGAGCCTCTGTGGGGTGGAGAGGCCGGGTCCGTATCTAGGGAGGTAAGTATCAACTCTCTCGTGAAAAAAGAAATCCTTGATTTCGTTTATTTCACTTCAAGAGTATACTTACCTCCCTAATACTTTTTGATATTGCCAGAATTCGACAGGGAATTCGGCGGGAGGGAAGTGAGGTCAAAAGACCAGCTCTTCCCTATGCGCTTTCACGCATTCAAGGCACTTAAACGTCTGAAACTGTGTGAAAATACAGTCAGGATTTGATGAACATCAGCTAACACCAACCGATGGATGAGATGACCGAATGTCATATGCGCTCCCCCCCCCCCCCCCCTCCTTCCTGGGAGGAAGACTAGAATGACCTCAATGTCCTATACGCTCTCTACGTACCAGTGCCATGTACTATAGGACAGAGACGAAAAGGCTCCATTTTCGTATACTCTCAATGATGAACCACATTCAAAACACAAACCATCACCATATTAATAACAACGGGGTAACGTGACAATACAATCAACAATGAACAACACATGAACAAGACTGACCTTGTTGAACTTGGCAGCTGTCATCCTCTTCCCAGTGGAGAAGACCGATGCAGTCCCAAAAAGTGGTTGTTACCATTAGTTAATTGTGAAGAATATAAGCAATGAGGAAACCCTCCTCAAAAAACATACAAGCGATTATTATTTCAAAATCAACAAGGCGAGAGGATTCGAGGTGTCACGGAGATAATGGTCTGTAAAACTTGACTCACAGTGCCACTGAGCCACGGACATAATGTCATCCACAGGGACCCCATTAAATAGGGCAGTGGAAGTCACTAAGCCGCGGACACTGTGAGCCTTGGCTATGTCAACCTGCTTACCAGTGGCGGATTTATGACAAAATTGGATACACTCTACAATCCACCTGGAAATGGTGTCCTTAGACGCCCTGCCATGGGGTTCAATATATGACAACAATAACGCTGACTGATCGGTCCGCCACTCCGAAGTACGCTGTTTGTACTGAAGTAGCGCCCGAACGGGACACCATGCTTTAGAATTAGGATCATATCTAGTTAAAGCAGGCAAAAAAATAGGTTGACCTGGATAGCAGCTTAAGGCCTTCCCCTGTAAACACAAAACGGTCTTCCTCGGCTGATAAGGCATGAATTTCACTCCTATGACTAGCCGAGGCCGCAGCAATTAAAAATACAGTTTTAAGAGTTAACAGTTCCATAGAAATGGAACTAAGTGGTTCAAAAGGCTTATCACCTAGCACCTGAAGCACTAGCGATAAACTCCAAGACGGAATCACCGGGGGATTCCTTGGTCTTAGATTGCCCATGCCTTTAATTAATACATTTAATGTACTTACTTCATCACTCCCCCTATTAGCCAAGCAAGGGATAACAGTCATTAAAGCTGATTTATAACCAGCAATAGAGTTAGGCTTGAGGCTATAGGCATCATACAGGTGACAGAGGAAATCAGCTACTACCTGAATAGATGAATCCATTGGATCAATATATCTTTTTGAGCACCACTCTGCAAATCTGTTGATTTTATAATTATATGCTCTGGAGGTTGACCCACTCCTGGCTTTGGCCATAAACATGGCTGCATGCTCAGAAAAGCCCTCCTTAATTCTAGATTCCTTGACAACATCCACGCAGTCAATCGGAACATTGACGGATTGTTGTGAAGGGCCTTGCCCTGGAAGATAATGTCGTCCATCAGAGGCAGAGGAACCGGATTGCAGACCAGAAGGTCCAGCAGATCCATATACCATGATCGGCTTGGCCAATCCAGGGCGATCAGAAGCACTTGGCACTCCTCCTGTCTGATTTTCTGAAGAACTTTTGGAATCAGGATTGCTGGAGGGAATGCGTATGCATACATTCCCCCCAGCTGATAGCTAACGCATCTGTTGCGAAAGCGCTTGGATCTGGAATCGGAGAGACGTACGTCGTCATCTTCGCATTCTTCTTCGTAGCGAACAAATCGATGTTGGGTTTCCCCCAATGGTCGAACAGACGATCCGCCACACATTGATTTAGTTGCCATTCCGTCGGTAAAACACTCATCCTTCGGCTCAATGAGTCTGCTAGCAGATTTAACCGTCCCGGAATATGAACTGCTTTCAAGGTAATCCTGTGATCCAGGCACCAACAAAGCAGTTTCCATGTCATCATACAGAGACTGGGCGACTTCGTTCCGCCCTGGCGGTTTATGTAAGTCACAACTGTTGAGTTGTCTGAACGAATAAGAACAATCTTGCCCTGAACTTTCTGTAAGAAATGTTCCAGGCCCAGGACTACTGCTCTTAGTTCCAGTAGATTTATATGTTCCTTTGACTGTTCCAGATTACAAAGCCCTGATATCGTGGATTCTCCCAGGCAAGCTCCCCACCCCTCCATCGATGCATCTGTATACACAGTCACCTGAGGGTGGGGAGGGGTTAGCAAAACCCCCACCAAGAGATTCTCTGTATTCAACCACCATTGCAGGTGGTGAATTAGAGGCGCCAACACTGACACGTTCGAGTCCAGCGAGCCTGTACTCTGGGTCCATTGTGTCATGAGAAACAACTGGATCGGCCGCCTGCGTAAGGCGGCCTGAGGAATGACCGGTTCCAACGAAACCATCAACCCCAGCATTCTCAAGTAAACCCGTGCCAGGACATGATGACTGTCGCACACTGACTGAATTACCGAGATGAGTCTCTGAACTCTCTCCTGAGTAGGATAAACATATCCTGTCTCTAGATCGAAGAACATCCCCAGGTAAACAAACTTCTGGGATGGAGTCAGCTCTGATTTTTGAAAATTTATCATCCAGCCCAAATCTGTGAGTTTTCAAAACAATCTCTAGATTGGTCGATAAACTTTCCTTGGTGTGTGCTTTTAACAGCCAGTCGTCTATGTACATGTGGACTGCAATGCTTCTCCTGCGGAGGTATGCTGTGATCGCAAGAACCACACGGGTGATAACCCGAGGGGCGGTGGAAATTCTGAAGGGTAACATCCTGAATTCCCACTGTCTGCCCTGGAATGCAAATCTCAGGAAGCGACGGAAACTCCTCGCTATGGGAATGTGGAAATAAGCATCCTTCAAATCTATTGAAGCTGTCCACATTCCCCTCTCTAACTCCGCCAACACCGAGCGCACAGTCTCCATCTTGAAACTGGGCGTCTCTATGAACTTGTTCAATGGCTTGAGGTTGAGAATTGGTCTCCACCCTCCGGTGTTTTATGTTACTAAGAACACGGTTGAATAGAAGCCCGGACACTTTTGTGCCGGTTGAATAGCTACTTTTTGTATGAGGGAATTTATTTCCTCCTCGATACACAACCTTTGATCTGGATCTCTCGGATTTGGAGTCCAGATTGGCACTAGAGACAGTCACGACGGCGGGCCTGTCATCCAATCGGGATGATACCCGACTGAAAGCCATCGCAAGACTAAACGGTCCTGAGTCAACCGTTCCCACTCTTGCATGTGGTTGGCCAAACGGCCTCCCACCGGTCCACCTAGGGAGAGAGGTGGACATAAGGAGTGCAAGAGTGGCACTGTCTCCTTCCCCAGAAACACCGGAGTGGTTCTCACCGCGGCAACCGGCCCATCAGGCACGATTACCACGACCAGATCCTCGCGCGCCACGCCCAACACCGCGCGCACCTCGGTGCGCGGGTGGCTGCCTGGCTGACTGCGCCTGAGGAGCCTGCGCCCCCCCCTCACTGCTGGCCGAATCGCACGCGGCCTAGGCCGACGCTGCGCTGGTGGGTGGCCTCTGACCTGGCCACCTCCACCTCGAGCCTGCAGGGGATGATACGCAGGGGGTGCGGCGCGAACGCGCTCCCGACGGAGCACTTCAAACTGCTCGCGCAGCGCCCTCTGGTTGTTGACCAGAGTAACCGTCTCCTGGAGGTGCCTACATCCCTCACCTCCAAAGAGACCAGGACCTGTCATAGGCGTACGCAGTAGCCTATTATACAGGTCCTGGGACAGGCACAAATTGTCCAAAGCAAATGTGCGCCGCGCCCGGACACTCCTGGTCACCGCCCGAGTCAAACAGTCCAAAGCCAGGTTGATACCATCCTGGATGGCTCTCTGGACTGTGACCGGGCTCGGCTGGCGCGATGCGGAAGCCGTTACTACCCCTTGTAACAGCTGTGAGATGTGGGACAGAGCGGCAATCGAAGCCCTCCCACTCTCCTCTGCATCGCGCAACGCGGCATTGGCTGAACGCAACGCATTCGAACACAAGACTCCCGTGTCAGAACGGGAGCCTGGCCGCGCATCTTCACCCAAAGCCGCGCGGTCATCCACGCTCGGCTTGGGTACCACACCGTACCTCTGGTAGTCCAGGGGCACGGTGCGGCAGCGCCTGGCCACCTCGCGAGGGGCCTTCGCGAGACGCCCATTCGCCTTAATGGACGTCTCCGCCGCCTCGAACATGTCAACGACATGCTCTGCCAGTGGCAGAGATGGCATGGCGGTAGCAGTAGCCTTACCAGCTAACCACGGCCTGTGGTCACGCTGGCTAGCCGACTGCTCCATGGGCAGATCTGGCCGAACACTTACAAGCCACTGGCAAGCGTCCGACCAATCCTCTTCCGTGGCTAGCTGCGAGCGCTCTACAAGACTGGGGCCTTCGTCTTCCTCCTGAGCGCAAGCGGCAGAGCTTGACGGCGGATAAGCTAATACACATGGCAAGCCACGGAAAGCATGCGGGCCCGAAAGAACAGGCATGCTAACCTGACTGGCTTGACCAGGAGCAGGCGCCGTGGTAGAGTGCGGGGCAGATACCGCACCACCACGGGCCCGGCCAGCACCAGCGATACTCTCGGCAAGCCGAGGTATGCGGTATAGCTGGCCATCAGCATCGGCCAGGGCCACCTTCTGCGCCGTGAACTCTACTCCTGCGTGAGTAGAGCCATGGAATATGTCGCATGTATTCCCTGCGAGGGGTGCACAGACGTCATAATCCATGGTCACGTCTCCAGACGGTGACCCTAACAGGTAATCCTCTTCCTCCTGGCCAGAAAGATTAGACTCCGGGTCAGCAAAGAGAGCTAACCCGGACTGGCCAGGAAAGGTGCCATAGGAGGTACTGGCACCCGCGGCGTGCGGATACCCCTGGACTGATAAGCAGCCCGCGGGTTCCAGCGACAGCCGTCCACGACCCCTCGGCGCGGCACCAAGCCTGCTGCCAGGGTCGTGGATCACCCCCACTAATGGTGCCACCTCTGAATCGTCGAACAACAGAACCGGCCTACGGAAAGGTGATTCAGAGGCGGGGATTACCTGCTCGAAAGCAGACGCCGAGGACGACAAAGGATTTGGACCAGGAAGCATGCCACGTAGCAACTCTGGAACCAAATCCGTTATCGTCCTCTTCATCTCTCCCAACATCTCGGTCCGGAAGGCCTCCATGTCCACTGCGGACGAGGCCTTCCTCTTACCCTTCTTACCCTTCACATCCTCTCTCTTCGACTTCCTCTCCTCCTCCACTACCCTGTCCTTCGCCTGTAAAGATAGAAATTCAGACATTAAGTCGCCCCCCCCCCCCCAATGCTTGCATACATCACACTTAAGCAATGGTCCACAGGGACTGCAACCAAAGCAAAGGTGGGGCACAAAACGATCCTTCAAGAAACGTCCACATGACGAACAACCAGGTCTCTGAAACAGGACAAAGGACGAGGACAATGAGTAATTTTGTTAAGGTTAGAAACTCAAAACCAAATTAAAAGAGAGGGAAAATGATCATAAAGATCAATAATTGAGCAAAACCAGCTTTGGACAAAACATTAATTGTTAATAAATAGCAAGGCTGATTATGACGTCATGATCCCATGAGAGAAATAAATCGATCCGAACCAACAACAAGGTGTGCGGACGAATTGTATACATAACCAGAACATGTTAGAATGGTTATTCAGACTACACAACCATCACATACACAACGATAACAATGGCAATCAAAGTTAATTTTCTTTACATAATTAACCTCACCTCATATCATTACTTAGATACCTAGAAACAAACCATCCAATGTGATGAACTGGAGCACTCCACCAACTGTACGCCTCTTAACTCTCTCCACCTCATTGGGGAAGGAATTGGATCAAGAGGGCAAAGTGAGAAGACCTTTATACTAGGCCTCCGACTCACTGGATATAAAAATCTTGGTTAGATAACCTAACAGTATTAGTAGGAAATGGAACCTTGGTGGAGAGAAACAAAACCTCAGATGCTGTGATGTCCATTACATATCCTCACAAAGACCTGTGGACATAAACACAGAGAGATTAGTCTTATATAGCACCATGTTGAAATAAAACAACTAAAACAGGCGCTTATCACAGTAAACGCGAGTCCCGGAAACACATTACACCAGGGAAACTCGCTAGAATATATTAGAAATCACCTGATATAAAGATCCGGCGCCATCCTCCGGCGAAGCCACTTTCTCTGACATATCCAGGTTCTTTATTTTCTAATATATAAACACTCTTAAGGCTTATTAAGTCGCGTTGAACAGTGAAAATTGCACAAAGCATAAAACATGTGTTCTCTCTGCCAATAAATTAGCCAAGAGGAAGTAGTAGTCGGCGCATGCGTGGTGGTGGGGCTGGCATCCGCCGGACTACCCTCTGTCTACCTGCCCAGTAGGGGCACCTAACTGTTTTTATTCTGAGTGTTTATTGAGTGAACGCAGATATTTAGCAATATCAAAAAGTATTAGGGAGGTAAGTATACTCTTGAAGTGAAATTCGTACAACAGCCTTCCTACAATAGCTTATATAAGAGAGCAAGTTTCTGCCTGTCAGCTTTACCATGAATAAATGTACCTTCAGAAACACGAGCGAATTTGCCCGTCATCAATTAAGCATTCATGACGAACTTAGCCTAGTTATTCATGATGTTATCGATTATTACGTCATCATACATTCTGTCACGTAGTTGATTATGACATCACATGATTGATAGATAAACTGGAATCCTCCATTACAGCAGACACTTTTGTTTCTATGAGAATTGATAATACTTACCTGGGCCCGGTTTCACAAAGGTGCTTAAGTTATGCCCCCATCTAACTTAGACGCTATACTTAAGTACCGCGTCTACATCAGTTTCACGAAAGGGGTCATAAATAAACACCTAAATAATAAAACGCGTAACTTAGACGTGGAGCTCTCTAGTACGCCAAGGCGAGAATTGTTGCCGCTTATGACATAACCCGTAAATGCCATAGCCTGTGCAATGTGACAACCATCAGTTTTTAATTACAGTACAGGATCAATCAGCGCAAATAATTTCAAGCGCAAACCATAGAGGTATACAAAAAGCGGGCATATAGAAAGCACCATTGCATATTCTTACGGCAGCAATTCGCTGCTACAGTAAACTTGGTAAGCGTTACCTAATTTTGTGTTTTATTTTCATAAACGTGGTTGACATAATCATCATGTTTGAATAAATCCTATAAATAGTGTAGGCCTAACAAAAACCTAAGAGAAAACACAAAATGAGGCGTCAGTGAATAGGCACTTTTAGTGCGACGTCGTACCCTCTCCTATCAGATAGACAGCGTCCCCGAAGGTGCCTATCCATCAATGCACGCTAAGCCGGGAGCGCCGAAGGTCCCTATGCATCAATGCATGCTAAGTCGGCAGTGGGCTATTTCGCGGAAATGCGGACAAACCTGTCTATAGCGGGAATACATGTCTATGACGCACACTCGCTTTTGGGACCAATTGATGACTATCCATAAGAATTGACAGTCTTACTCTTAGGAAATCATGATTACATGCCATACATGCACCTAAAACCCACAGCCGGTGAGCTGCATTAAGCGACCACCTATCTTAGTGACGATATTTTGATGGTCCATACAGTGACCGTTATAGAAAGGTTTGCTTGTATAGCTCTACCAGTGGTTCTTTGATTGAAATAACATCACACTCAGTCTCAAGAACAGCAAGGCTGAGATCAACTGATAGATAATCATTTCACCAATGATGGGTAGGTTGGGGGTGGGGGGGGGTGCCAACCCCCACTCCATCCCATCCCAACTCCACATAAAACTAAGGTTGTCAAGACTAACTTCATAGATAATGTCACGTGTTTTCCTGAAGTAATCAATAGCATCTGATTGCAGACCCTCACGCTCCAGTTGTTATCACATTGTAACCACTTCCAGAGTTTTTAGATTGCATCCCTAGTTGTGGATCGTAGTATAGGATCACACATTCTCGTGTTAAAATTTGAGCTAAAATGAATCAGTAAATTATTGTTAACACTTGTATGCGTTAATTCTAATTCCAATAAAGAAGCATTATTGGGGTTGAGCAGCATTTCAGACTTCTCATCATCACCATCATTTTATTCCTGTGTTTGTGTGTGCGTGCATTTTATGTGCATGCATCTGTGTAAGCGTGTGTGTGTGTGTGTGGGGGGGGGGGGGGGGGTGCTGTGTGTGTTTGACACACCGAGCGTCATTCTTTCCTACATAAGGTATACTACATACCAGTTTGGATCGAATCCTACATAAGGTATCCTACATAACTATGTCATATACCGGTTGGGAAGTTATTGGATCTATTAAGAATGTGACAGTGGTGCAAACAGGCGTGGTGGACCGGATGAACACCACAAGGATACACCACGATCATCCCCTGAAGAAAAGCGAGTGGTCCTTCTAAGGACCGTTACTAACCAACTAACATGAAACTCGCAATTACTTCATGATGATCAGTCAAGTCAGTCGTATTACAATCAAGACGAGACCATCAGTATTAATTCGCGATTCGGTGTTCGCTTTCAATTGGCGGCGTTTTTGCAGGCTAATTTAACATTACTAGCAATGGGCCGTGAAACCTTTTTACCATTTATTTAATATCTTGTAAAAATTACTCGAGATTTTATGTTTTCTAATACCTGGCGGGGTTATTCGACGCAAGTATTTTTTATGGCCTTAGTTTCATGAAAAATTTAAACATTGCGTTGCTATGGGATATCCTCGTTAGTGTGTCGTAAATTGGCAAATGTTGGACGATCTCGGAATGCCCGGATGTTCAAAATTACGATACTGATTTGAATCCTCGTAATCGTATAACCCTCTTTTGTTAGATAGGCTATTAAGCCTGTGCCAGATTATCAGGTTCACTTGATTTGTAAATCTAGCGAGAAACTTGCGTTCACTTGATTTCTAAGTCTAGCGATAAAATTTATCATATATATTACTGCATGGTTATATTGTAATGTGAGTGACCAACATAAAATGATCTAAAACGTAATGCGATGTTCTAGAAAAATTGCATGAACGGCCGATAAATTAAACTGGGTAGCCAGCGTCTATTGTTAGCGAGCCGGACAGTGGCAAAGTAAATCTCCGTTTGGAGGCGCTGACGAGAAGCGTAGATCTCATTGCCGAATTTCCGATTCCAGGATATCTATATCCGAGTACTCGCTTAAGCTACTTCATTAAAATTTGCTTTAACCTAATCTGGTCAGATAATATCACGTGATTTATATATCATGTGATTATCACGTGATTCTGATTTATATATTATAAAGACGACATTTATGTCACGTTAGGATTAATTTTGAGGGAAAAAACAATCTTTATTAAAGGATACGCAATATTTAGGCTGCTCAATTTAATAATTTCACTTCTGCGAATGATGTTTTGAGGTACACATTAAGCATAGCCACGAGGTGACAAGATTTGTGAAGGTTTTTTTCGTGGTATCTTCAGACGTTAAGATGTTTAAAAATTCAGAGGAAAATAAGTTTTATCCTTGTATATAGTGCGCGCAAATTTTTTAGAACATGTAAATTGAGCATAAATGTGCGACCTATTTATGGATTTTTAAGTAAATACGCCACTCCCATATTTGCTGGTACTCATTCAGATTCAACTTATTTCAGTTGCAACTTATGACTAATAACTTCGAGAGTTAAATGGTTGATATTTTGATAGTAAACGCTACAAACTTTGATGACCAAGTTTTACTATATCAGAGATGTGTGTTGATCTCAGTGTTTTAGTAGCAAGCATAGCCTTTGGATCAGGAAAGTTCTTGACTATCAGCCACTTTTATTAGCCCTAAGATGGGGTTTTTCCCTACTTAATGTATAATCTAATCTCTCATCATTTTGTAAATTCTTTCTGCGGGTACATAACTGGGGTGAAATTGGATATATAATCATCTGAAAGTCTACCAGAAGAGGGGGAGAACTAACCTAGTTAAAAAACCCCCAAAAGAAGTGTAAACTGTGAAATGTTGGTCTGAACATGTTGTTTCCTCACCATCTCTTAAAACATTCGAAAATGGTTTAGGTAGGCTTTGGCATAGTCAAGCCAATGTATGACTACACCGTACACGCAACCCATGACTAGAAGTGACGGCACAGGCATGGAGATAAATGAAGAAGAGATGACCATGAGGCCTAATTGTCCTGTGCTCAGTATTATTACCTAGATTATAACTCAATTTTTATGGCATAGCAACTGATTATAATTAAACTTCTGGTTTAGGTATGCCAAATCAAATCACTTCTGGTGTTTTGTTGGTATTGTTTGTTTCTAAATCACTTGACAGTTTAAATGCCCTATTTCAGGGGCTCTTATTTTTAATTCTTTAATTCTTTATTAGTTGCTCTTAGTGCAATGGCTGAACCATCCAATTATCTTCATCCTTCGAAACCTTGTGTACACCCAACTCTTCGCATTTATCTTCTAGGAATTTTTTCTTATGATCCTAGCAGTGATTGTGTCATTTTGATTTCACTAGATTTCGTTTTGCTCCTGAATCTTCTCATGTATTACACTCTTCCTATCAGCCTCCATCTTTCGACCTGTTCTCTCAAAAAATTGGAATCAATCATCTTTCGATTCTCCTAATATCAATCTGCAAATAAGTGCGTCAGACTTTATTATTTTAATTGTGAATAGTGGTTTGTTATCTTTTAGTATCATATCTGGCCTGATTTATTTTTAACATAGTTTTTCAGTCTTTCTTTTCTATCAGTAGGATCCCTCGCCATGATGAAGCATATCTATGGGTGAATGTAAGCTTGTCACAATAACAAAATCTTTTTTGTCTTATCAAGATTTACACCGCTCCTTTCTCGAGTTCAGTAGAAATTTGGATCTTTTTATTTGTCTAGGGATATGTCTATTTCTATTATTGTCATATGGAGAGGTCTTCTCAGCCGTATCTATTCAAGCCTATTTTTTATTCTTCTAAATTCTAACTTTCCCAGGCATTATTAAATGAATTCCTCAAGGGGGCCTAACCAAGATGATTGGATTATTGCCTTCGCATGGATTGTGGAATATGGTTTTTTTCCTTTCACCCTTCTGTGTAGTTTCAGTCCTTTGTCCTTATCCATCATTGATCTGGTCACAGGTTTGATGGACTTCTTTCCTGTTTAATCATCTGATAAAGATATTAACAATTGGGCTCATATCATACTAGCTTTGTTTTAAAATTAGATTTGTAAAATAAGATTCTGCAGGTTTATTCTGGTCCTAGCTGTCATGCTTAAGCGCTTCTATATAATCTCTACTCTATCAGGGGTGGGATGGGTATAGCTAGCCTCATGCATGTCTTAGGTAGCAGATTTCCTACATATAAGGTACAATCAATGTAGTCATTGAATCCCCCTTTTTTCTATCAAACCATGTTGGAGACATTAGTCCTGCTTCTGTTCCTGATCAATAATTTTCTGCTCTTTTCAAGTAGGATACAGTGGAGGAATGGCAGAATCCAGACTTTAAGGATTATGAGGTGCTGGCAGATCATCTTTTATAGGGTCTTGGCTCTTATCTTCAACTCATATATTTATCCTTTTCTGACAACTTCCAAAAAATTTACACTTCATGATTTAATACTAGTTCTGTTGTATATTTTGGAATTATTTTGTCTGGAACCCATGGCTGCTTTGATACTGTTTGAGACAAAAATTACTTAGTCAATCGTTTTATATTCAACTCTTTTCCTACTATGTTGTCTCAGAAATGGAGTTCATCGATGAAAGGAATAATATGGACATGGAGTCATTTTGCTTAGTCATCACTGGTCTCGTCAAGGATAAGGGACAGTGTTTTCTGATATTTCTATATATATACAGAATTTGTCCTAACTGGATCTGGGTTCTTTTAATTACATCATAGCCAGTCTGGGATTCCTCTGGCTTGGAAGGTTGCTTAATTGTGTTAAAATTACGGCCGAATGGAGTCAGTTTTGTGTACGAAGGTCAAGTCTGGTAATTCAGAATTTTGTCCCTCACCACGACTGCATACACTGCATTTTCATTCGTTGGGTGTCATCGGTACCAATTCACCAGTTTATCCATCTGCAGGTCCAGTTTGATGTCTTGTTCTTACGTGTTTGGGGGAGGGGATCTCGTTCTTGTGTCTATGGAATCAGATAAAGTAGTCTTACTACTCTCTTCCTTTTCAGGAACTAGAACAGGAACTAATACTCTAGTATTCCTCTTCAATACTCAGGAATATTGGAGAATGAAGAGATATTGTCTCTTTCACAAGCACCTATCTGCTCATGCAGTCATTTCTATAGTAGTGACCTTCATCAACAAGCAGGGCAGTTGAGGTTATCATATTTTGTCTGGAGTCTTGGTCTTCCTCCTGCAGTGGAGATGTCAGCAAAACTTTCAGCAGCTCACATTCCAGGTAGAATGATTTTCCTTGTAGCTCATTTATTACATCCCATTAAGTTTCTACTCAGTATAGTGTCCAGATTTGATGTTCATATTCTTCCTCCAGGCGAGGCTCTGGCGGTAGATGCTCTGGCCCAGTCATAGACATCACATTTTTTAAATTATCTTCAATTTAACTTTCTAGTGCCAATTGTATTTAAGAACTTTTGTCAGCGGTTTCTAGTACAATTGTCTTTAAGAACTTTTGTCAGCAGAATGTAGTATCCCTTTAATCACTCCTGCTTGGCCCAATGAGAGTTATTCAGTGGATCTCGTAGTCCTCTTTGTGGAAATCCAAAGCGTCTTACCAATTTTACTGATTTTCTATCTCGTTTAACAGCAGCTTTCAGTTCATCATTCCACAAATCTTCAATATGTATATATGGTATTTTCCAAGAGACCTGTTTTTCAGAAATTGATTTTTTGTCTGAACTTTAGTATTCTTAATCAATTCAAACTATCTGTTACAGGAGAATTTACCAGAGTATATTTAAGGTTTTCAAATGGTTGTTAGAACAGCACATTATCTCGCCCGATTCTGCATCCCATCATCAAGTCATAGATTCATGGCATATTTTTTGATGATTTAAATCCCTGTATGCTGGGGTGGTGTTATCGTTTTCACTAGCATCTATCCTTCTTTGTTTTCTAGATGCCGGTTTGAGAGTTATTAAGTATTTACATCATTTATCCATGGTACCGGTATTTTTAGGGTATAGCACAAAGGCAAATACCTATAATAAATTCCTCTATTAATTCATTCTTGGGTCCATCTGTTTAATTGTATAACTCTGAAATCATTCTTTTTGTACTAGCGGCCGCGTTTGTTAGATGGCATTTTGATATTCATATTCTTTTTGTGAATGATCTTTTCTAGGTGGTAGGAGATCTGGCCTCATTCTTTGCCCTTGAAGAGATCTTATATATATAAACCTAATTAATTGTTTTCAATCCTTTCCGAAAACTATGCCCAATTTAAAAGATCTTTTTGAAACACCGTTCAGGTTACTTATGCAAATATGTTTAGTAAGCGCGCATCTCATCAACTGGATTACAGACACCATTAATCGACACTAGAATGTATCTCCAGGAGACACTCAGTAAGTGTTAAGGCACACGATGTTCGTGGTATGGCCTTCTCCTTCGCATTCTATGCAGATCTACCGTTCAGATTACTTATGCGAATTTGTCTAGTAAGCGCGCATCTCATCAACTGGATTACAGACACCATTAATTGACACTAGAATGTATCTCCAGGAGACACTCAGTTTGTGTTAAGGCACACGATGTTCGTGGTATGGCCTTCTCCTTCGCATTCTATGCAGATCTATCAGTGGACGACATTATGTAAGTTGCAGTATAAATGTCAGATTCTACATTATTTTTATCTGAAAGATCGGATTCAATTCACAATCTGACATTTCTCGTTTCGCCACTCAAACATAGGCTCAATTGCCTAGATTCTTTAGTCAGCCGTCTTCTTCACCATCTCACGGCTGTTTTTAAATTCTCTTTGCTGAGATTTTCTAATTATCATTATATTATTGTATTTTATTTAGAACATTTGTTTGTTCGTGCTATTTCAGCACTTCAGCGATTTAGTTGGTTTTAGTATTTTTGGTGATTAACCTTTCATTCCTGATTTGCAATTTACCAACCCACCTAGTATTTGGGCTCTGACCAATTCTATGTTTTAGCAAACAGTGAATTGAGTGGTTTAGTATTTTTGTTGTGTTACAAAACGACCCAGACGTATATATACTGGTCTGGCGTTTTGTTAGCTTACTAAAATACTTACCACTCAATTCACTGGGGCCCACCTCAGCCACCCCGCATCGTTAAATTGCAAATCATTAAAAATTTGTGGAATTAATTAATGACGGCTTGGACTCGGTCGCATGCATAGTAGCATAAGTGCGCATGCTCACAGACTCGTTTATATGTTCTCTATAGGAATAGAGGAACCGGTTCCCTAGAGCAATGACTGCTTTAGAGTTAAAGAGATACTATCAAGACTACCCAATGGAGGGATGTATCTCTGCTAAACTTGTTTCAAGGGAACCTACACCATGGGAATGAATAGGTTAAAATTTTCTGAGATATCTAAGTCAGGTGACTTTAGCAAACAGTGAATTGAGTGGTAAGTATTTTAGTAAGCTAACAAAACGCCAGACCAGTATATATACGTCTGGGTCGTTTTAACAATTAAATTAAAATTATTTTCTAAAAATTATTCGTTTTCTAGCTTGACCAGTTACAATATATTACTAAAGTCAATTTATAAACAACCAAAATCGATTTCTGAAATCATGATCGATCGTTTGGTTGAACATGCAAACCAATCAATCATCGATCAAATCGATTAATCGGAACAACACTAATCGCATGTGCGTGTTTGTCATTCTGAGATTGACTGCGAATGTCTTTTGGGAATTTGGTGCACAATCATCACCCTGGCAGGCTGGCACAGGCTGAAAAACAAAGGGAAGTACTTTTGAATCATATAATATATTATTCAGCAGTTGGGCCCCCTGAAATTGCAGACCAGGAGAAGGGTATTCTTGGAATCCTATCACTGGGATGATTGGTTCAATCACCAAGCCAGTCATTCCAGTGCTAAGTTGTCAAAAATAGTCTTCTCACAGTCTGCAAATGGAAATTTTCTACGGAACAATGTATAATCCATTTGCAGACCAAGAGAATGCTATTTTTGAAATCTTATTACTGGAATGACTGGCTCAATCGTCATTATTAAGTCTGTCATTTCAGTGATAGGTTGTCAAAAATAGTCTTCTCATGGTCGGCAAATGGAAATTTTCTATGGGCCAATATATACCGTAATCCATTTGTAGACCAAGAGAATGCTATTTTTGAAATCTTATCACTGCCATGATTGGCTCAATCACCAAGCAGTCATGCGAGTGGTTAGTTGTCAAAAATAGTCTTCTCACTGTCTGCAAATGGATATTTTTTATGGGACAATTTTTTTTCTTGACTACATTTTCTCATTACAGGGTTCCTACATCTTCTGCAGAATGAAATTACATACTGTTTCTATACCTTTTCCAGACCCTATTAATCAACTTCTAGTCCCATTTTACATGTTTTATGTCTCAAGTCCGTGTCCATATGAAGGCTGCCAAATTTCTCAGAATTATGAAATTTGTAGCTAAGATCATCAATATTTTGATTATTATCTATATTATTTTGCAAATGAGAATCACATCTGACAATATTTTAATTTCCAATACATTTTCCAAACCTGTAGGAGAAAATATTAAATTTTCCATACTTTTCAAGGCCTGAATATATTGGTTTCTTATAATTCCACACTTTTCCAGACTTTCTGTGTACTTGTGCATGAACATTCCATTAAAGAGGTAACCTTTCCCTTGAGGAATATTTTAATTTCAAGGCAGCCATACTGGAACAGCTGGAGAATTGCCTTAAAATAAGTTGACTGGAATACATGTCTGGAATGCATGCAACAACATCGTCCATGCTAACAATTTCAAATTAAAGATTTAATTTTTTCAGATCTGTATGATTAAATTGCTTTGCTTAAAATTGCTTTTCTAAGACTTTACTAGTGTGTACACAGGTGTGGCAGTGTGTCTGTCTGTCTGACTGTAAAAAATTGTGGCATGTTGCATAATGGAACTTAACAACTTTCATTATTTGTTCCTTTTGCCAATATCTATTTTGGCTATGACAACTGCCCTGCATTCAAAATCCAATATGGCTACCAGATTTAAACAATTCAGTTTCAGAAAGTGTATATTGTGCCACCACCTTATTCGGCCACAACTTCATAGGGTTAGTTTTAACACTGGAAGTGGAAGTCACTGCAAATGATTCTTGTTGTCGTGTTTTAACTCTTTAGCACTCATATCAGCCAAAAACGGCTTCTGCAGTGGTTTTGAGAAATGTCCATTTGCAGACTAAGAGGATTATTTTTGAAAATTACCTCTGGGATGGCTGGCTGAATAACTGAACCAGTCATTCCAGTGTTAAAATTTCAAAAATAATTGCTTGGTTTGCAAAAGGACATTTTCAATGAAAACATGGAATTTCTTTTTAATTCAAGGGTTAAAGGGTTAACAGATTTTTTAATTAAACTATTGTGAAAGTTTGCAGTAACTGTTTTTGAGATTTTACCACTTGACGCATTGGCTCGATAACAGAGCTAGTCATTCTAGTTGTAAATTTACAAAAATTATTGTGTATAATTACTGCAGTGCTGTACCGGTATTCGAAAATTCATTTATAAGAAAAAGAAAATTAACGTGTGTTGTTTATGACAAAGGATAAAGACTAAACTGGCTTTAAGTAACAGGCCGATTATTTTGAAAACAATTTGACAGTAAAGAACTTAAGAACGCAACAACACACTCAATCTATTTTCAAAATAATCTGCCAACTATTATCTATCACAGAGGGCATACACTTGGTTCGATTCACTATTGTGACAGTTACTCTGTGCTTCTAGTGTGGTCGTAATAGACAGGTTTTATGGATTAAATTAAATCCTGGATTTGAAGCGTCATTTTTAGAGGCCAATGGCCCGATTATTTCAAACAACAAACTATTGCCTGTACTTTTAGATCGAAGCTGTAGCTTTGACATGTTTGAAGCAAGGCGGAGCAGCAGATATAAGAGCTGTCACTGTCAGAACAGCGATAGGGATATTCGAAAACTGGTGACACATTTTGGCAGCTTAAATTATGGTATATAGTAACGGCAAACCTTTCAGTGATGATCTGTTTGTGTCGATAGCAATGCATTCTGGAAAATGTGAGAAAGTTGCGACGTGCACAAAAGAAATAGATATGCATTACATATCTAAATAAAAGTTTTAAAATGTGTTCCCGACCTAATGGTGACCTAATTAGCCTCTCGTGAATACTCGCCATGTACGCTGGAAAACGAGATTCTGAATGTGATGTTCTCGAGTTAGACGTTTTCTTCTAACTTACGCGTGGGTCTCAGCATGCATAAGTTACGACCATATTTACGCACCCGCATAAGATACAAGCTTTTCGTGAAACCCGATTTACGCCCCCCTACCGTACTTATGCCACATTTACGTCCTTACGCACTTTTGCGAAACTGGCCCCAGAAGTACTATTATGATAATGTCTATTATCTAGTATAGCTCAAAATAAAGAATTAAAACTTCACACTCCATGATCCTGCCCATACTGTGTCCGGGAATTACCATAGCCTCCAGGTACCGAACACCAGTCACATTCGTCTTATATTTCTCTTGACAAACAGCGAAAGCAGCTCAGCCTCACTTCAGCGGGGCAGCTGAGGTGGGCCATAGTACATCTGGTAAGCATTATCGATTCTCGTAGAAACAAAAGCGGATGCTTTTTTGATTCTACTTCAAATAATGCTTACCAGATGTACTATTATGATAAACTCCAGATTTCGACAGCCAAGAAAATCCGGTGGGAGGTGAGGCTCGAAACAGCTCTCAACTACCATCCGACAGAGAAGGTTGTGAAGAGACTGGAACCCCAGCATACGCTTGGGTCCCGCCATCTCACTCCTAGAGTGCTAAAGTTCCATGGTCTAGACCACGCTCCCCCAACCCCCACCCTCATTTGTCCGCACAAATTCCAGAGGGCTGTCAAAAGGGGAGGCAACACCCACTAGACCCTTGTCAGTCCCAAGTCTCAGCTAAGGCAGTCCATGAGTGCAAAGACGCTACTACAACTTCTAATTTTGAAAAAAATATCAGTATATCAATTAGATTTTCAAATTTGAATGAGTCTATTGTCTGTTGCAATGAATAAGATACTCTTGAACCAGACTTTTATCTAATCAGCCAGGGAATTCGACTGTAAGTAAATTAATATTAGTCACTTAAACTAAGAAAACACTCACCATTTTGAGTGCTTGGTCTTTCTTGATCATCGCAGGAGCTTTGCCCAATCCATGGTCATTCACAGATCATGTGCATCACTAGTGCCAGTGCCTGTGGAAGAACCCTACAATGTGTGCGTAAACAGTGGTTGGACGTGGCTCTAATTGAGATTCGATAAATTGGCGATGGCTACCGGATTAAGTGCGCTGGCGATATTGCGAAGGTAGAAATTAGTAAATGACAACTCGTCATACCATTGTGCAGCATTTGTGTTACAGACATCTCTAAAGAGACACCTTTATAAAGGGCCGATGTCGCTGCTAGTGCTCGGTCTTGATGGGCGTTCGCACGATCACTCTGCTTTCTGGTTGCGATTTTATGCGAAATCTGAATATCATCGACTATCCAATGAGAAATGGCGTCTTTCGAGGCGTGCAAATGAGGAGCTTTGAGACATAACCACAGAGATTTCGGGTCATCTCTCCACTCTTCAGTACGTTTCTTATACATCTTCAAACATCTGACAGAACACCAAGCAGAAGAGCTTGGGTCATGTCTAATTAAACTTGGCAAATTGATCGGCTGTCATGGATATTTAAAGAAACAAAGATGTGGTAATAGTCTTAGACCTTCACCCGTAACGATAAAACGGTCTTGTTCGGCAGAAGGTGCATGAATTTCACTTCTCCTTCTCGCCGATGCTGCTGCAACCAAGAAAACTGACTTAACAGTTAACAGTTTAATATCTATAGATATAATTGGTTCAAAGGGAGCATGCCCGAAAACCTGTAGCACAAGACAGATTCCATGCTGGGACAGGAATTGGCTGTCTAGGTCGCAGATTGCTCATTCCTTTAATAACTTCATTTAAAGTGTCATTCTCCACTCTTACAGTGGCCAGACTGGGAACGACTGAAACTAATGCAGACTTATATGCTGCTAGGGTTGAAGGTACTAGTTTGTCAACCCCGTATAAATGACAGATAAAATCTACTACGTGTTGAACGGATGCAGAAAAGGGATTAATATCTCTTCCCTTACACCACTCTGCAAATTTGTTGATTCTATAATTATATGTTCTGGTGGTTGCCCCCTTCTGGCTGAAGTGACAAACTTTGCTGCTTGCTCAGAAAAGCCACCCTCAATTGCTCGCTGCTTGATAACATCCTTGCAGTCAATTGGAACATTTCCGGTCTGTCGTGGAGATACAGACCTTTGTTCTGAAAAATCAGATCCCTTCTGTCTGAAAGAGGAATTGGATTGCAAACCAGAAGGTCCAGCAGATCCATAAACCATGATCGGCCTGGCCAATGAGGAGCGATCAGTAGTACTTGGCACATCCCCTCTCTTATCTTTGCCAGAACTTTCGAGATGAGAATTATTGGAGGATACGCGTACACGTACATTCCTTTCCAACTTATCGACAGTGCGTCCACTGCTAGAGCTAGTGGGTCCTGGATCGGTGACATGTATGTGACAACCTTTGCGTTTCCTTTCATCACAAATAGATCCACATTTGGCTTGCCCCAATGTTTGAATAGAACCTCCACTACTGATTGATTGAGCTGCCATTCCGTCGGACGACAAACCGTCCTTCAACTGAGAGCATCCGCTAGGATGTTCAATCTTCCTGGAATGTGTGCTGCCCGAAGAATAACATTCCTCTCTTAGCACCACAGTAGAAGGTTCCATATCACCATAGACAATTCCAGTGATCTCGTCCCGCCTTGGCGGTTCAGATAAGACACCACTGTGGAGTTGTCTGTCCTTATCAGGACAATCTTGTCTCAGATTAATGTCTCGAATTTTGGAAGTGCTAATGCCACCACTAATAATTCGAGAACATTTATGTGTTTCTGCGCATTGGTCCGATCTCATTCCCCTGACACTGACAGATCGTCTAATACAGCTCCCCAAACCGTCGTCGACACATCTGTGAAGATGGACATCTGCGGTTGAGGAGGTTGTAGATGAACACCTCGTAGGAGATTCTGTTCTGATAACCACCACTGAAGATGGAATATCAATGGTTCTTTTACTGGAATCCTCAGAGATACTGGATCCGTTCTCTGAGACCAGAATGACATTAAGTACATCTGACTTGGCCTGCGTCTGAGTGCCACATAAGGAACCACCGTCTCCAGAGATTCTAGTAAACCCAGTATTCTGAGAAATTGACGTGCCATCAGATAGGCTCCTAGAGAAATTGACCCCAGAACTGAAATCAAGCTCTTGACTCTGCTCTCCGCCGGAAAAGCCACACCAGCCCTGAGATTGAAAAGAATTCCCAGATACACAAACTCCTGGGATGGAGGCAATTCTGATTTCTCTAGATTCACAATCGATCCTAGGTCCTTTAGTAAAGGCCATGACTACCTGAAGATTGTTGCGCAGAGTGACTGGATTCCCCGCCTTCAGTAGCCAGTCGTCTATGTAAGTATGAACAGCTATGATTCTCCTGCGAAGATAAGAAGTCATGGTGAGAACCACTTTGGTGAAGACCCTCGGGCTGTGGTCAGACCGAATGGTAACGCATTGAACTCCCAGACATTGTCCCGGAACGCAGAGCAAAGGTATCGATACTGCCCACATGCTTTTTCTCAGCCCTGTCATCACTGCTGCCATAGTCTCCATCTTAAATTTTGGTGAAAGAATGAATTTGTTCAGCGGTTTGAGGTTGAGAATCGGTCTCCAACCTCCGGTGCATTTCGAAATGAGGAAAATTATCGAATAGAAGGCCAGGGAGGACTGATTGCGGACTGAATGAATCCCATTTTTTCGTTGAAGATCTTTGATTTCTGAGCAAATGACATCTAGACGATCGGATTCCTTTAAAACGTTAATGGAACTAACGATTGACGGATGAGCCAGTCCGGTTTGTAGTCGTTTCTTAGCCAATGACAGACTAAACAATCTTTCACGACCTGTTCCCACTGGTTTGAGAACAGCTGAAGTCTACCTCCGATGGAAGGAATCTGCACACAGCTCACGGTCGATGTTGCGCGACAAGACGTTAATTCGTTTTGGTGAAGACCCTCGACTCCCTGCATTCCTGGCTCCACTGGTACGGGTCTCGCCCGTCAGGACCGTCCCCCATGGCCACCTCGCGGCTTCTTGGAATATGACGGCTCGGAACCGCCACCATGGCTATCCTTATGGTAGCCGCCACGTGCCAAGCTGCCACCCTTCCTGTCGTCTTCATACGGCCTCTTATTAGAGGGCCTATATGATGACGAAAGGCCAGGTCCCTGAGAACCGGATGTTCGATGGGCATCACGGCGAGACCGACGGAAGGGCGATCTTTGACATTGCCTCTGCTGCTCCTGATGGTGCTGCTTATAGGACTGCTGCGGCCGAGTCCTTTTTATTGACTTCCACGACTTGCCAACGACCTCCTGCTCTGCAACCAAGGACGCAACCTTGGAGAGAGCTTGCTTTGCCGAGCCTCCAAACAAGCCCAGACCAATGAAGGGCGTAGAAGACAAAGCAGCCCTCATCTCTGGTCCTAGTTCTACACAATCGAGAACCATTCTCCTCCGCTCCGCCAATGATCTAGTGATCACCCTGGCCAGCCAATTTTGGGATATGCGCATGGTGTCCCGGTTAACTCCGGGAGCAGCCTCTGGCACTTCCCCACCTTCCGCAACGCAGGTCAGCATCCCCTGCAAGACGGTACAGCCATGGGAGAGAGCAGTCGCATCCTCAATAAGCGTTAGCTCATTGAAGGTATCTTTATTAGTCTGAGAAACCAAGGGTCGAGAACGACCCTTGGATTTCCCAGCTAATGGCCTATTCAGTGCTTCACGTTCTCCGACTGAAAGCCGAGGAACATGGGCATACCGATGACAGGCCTGCTCTGGAAAGCGGACCATACTCCTAATCCCCTTATGGGCCTTGGGTAACGTGTACTCCGCCTGAACCAGATGGTACGCCGTGACCTCCAACATGTCAGAAGTCTGAGTATCCAAGGGTAAAGTGCCAGTCGACAGAGCGCTAGCCGCACATTCGGACATCCGCTCCATCGCCGGATCGCGCGGAGACCCTTGGTCAGATGCCAACCCGAGATGGTCGGACATCCATCCAAGAAGCTGCACCCATTCAGCTTCGGTGCAGAATGATGATTCGTCCATTAAAGGACTACCATTTTCATCCTCCTTCTCACCCTTGGATGAGGCCACCGACGACCCATGCTGAGAACTACGAACCAAACTTCCAATTCAAAGTGGGTCCGTAGCTCGACTACTTGCGGCTCCAGTATATAGCAAATCACCAGATATGGACTCACCGAAATCCATCGGCTCCAGCACAGAAGCCGGGACTGCGGCCACTAACACGGCAGCACATGGGACTCCAAGACGAGCCGCCACACCCGCATCCATGATGCCGACGGCACTCCGGAAAGAGCGAACTCCAGATGGAAAATGCCTGTCAGAACGTCGACATTGCCACCCGGCTGACAGATCCAAACAAAACCCGGGGGTGAGCTGTGGGAAATGCCGGAGTCCGTCACCTGTGAAATCTCTGGCATGCCAGTCTTCCATCAGGAGAATATCTTCTTCCTCCACCGTCAGCTCTTGAGCCAATGCGAGACAAAGGTCAGGTGCATGTTCCTCCGCAGAACTGGCTGGACCACCGATAGGTTGTCCTGCACTAGGCTGCATCGACGGAACCCTGGACTGGAATGACTCAACCATCGCCTTGAATTGGGCCGCCCAAACACCCAAGGATGAGTCCATCCACTCATTCAGGCACTCCTCCAGACCTTTAACTGACGACTGATCCATTTTGGCTGCCTTTTCCCTCGCGATTCTCTCCACACGCGCATGCCTATCGCGATCAAACTCTGCCACTAAGTCCGACGACCACTTTACGCACACATCGCAAGGACTTCCAACCTTACAATTGGCACATGCAACACAGTGGTGCCCAGCAAACTTCCCCTTCATGAAGCGATTGCAGCGAGAACATAATGTATCTGGCGGGGTCTTGCCCTGCCCCTTCACCTTCTGCGAACACAAAATAAAAATTAAAACGCTGAACAATTTACTTGATTGTAATTTTAAAATTACTTAAAACATGAATTTTTTCTTAAATTAATGATAATAAAGTTCTAGGCAGGAAATATTTGAAAATCTCTAGAGTGAAAATTTTATAAACACGACTTGTAATTAACTAACGTTAAAATAGCCAAGAAATTAAGACTGATCACTACAAACACTCTCGACAATGAAGTGAGAGCTAATGATCGGCTTAAAACCGAGTGCATAGACACGCCAAGGAAAAACAAAACGTTAATCATGGGCGGCTCTAGGCTGCGGGCACATCCATCTTGGAAGGCCCCGAGTCGCAAAAGAAATTAACCGAGCACCCAGATAAGATTTAAAAGTTAACTGGTACCAGAGCGACTCTAACAATGGCTACCATTTTAAAACGATGTGCCAATTTAAGGAAATTTCAAACAGTCATTATGGCACGAATGTATAAATTCTAGATTGATATAACCTGCCTCTGCAACGATTTCCCTTTTCCTTCCATGATGCCACAAACGAGAGGTTCAACCAAGCACTAAACACGTAAATTTTAATCTAAATTGAGAGCTTTAGAAAACATGACTGAAAGGTCGTGCAAAGTAGATGAATCTGACTGTTGTTGGGATTGACTCGGTAAATGGAGGCTATGGTAATTCCCGGACACAGTATGGACAGGACCATGGCGAGTGCAGAGTTTTAATTGTTTATTTTGAGCTAGACTAGATAATAGACATTATCATAATAGTACATCTGGTAAGTATTATTCGAAGTAGAAATCACAATCAATATGACGCAAGTCTGTCATGAAGGTGGCTATAGTGTATTACAAAGGTTCATGGATTGTATGTTTTTGATTAATTTACAATTTAATAAACATTATGTTGAATGTTTTGAAACTAATTTGACTGGGAGTTGTTGTTGTCATAAGCAGCAAGCGCTACAAGTCAAATTAGTTTAAAGAATATTCATCAGCATACCTGCATCGTTATCTAAAAATTTAAATTCAGGGAACTATGTACTGTAACATAGCACCCCAATACGCAGATGCAACAATGGAAAGATTCAGAACTGAATACATCTAAATAGAACACTACTAAACTAATAGTTAGTAATGAATAGGCATGAGAAAACTCTGTGCCCATTTGACAAATCTATCTGGACTTGCAAATAAGAGAGCACTCTGAATGGTTTAAATTCCAAATATCTAAGGGAAATAACTCCTATACGATACTGAATCATCAGCTCAGATTTACTAACTTCAATTTAGGAGTGAGCCCGGGAGGCGGTGAACAGCAATTCACGTGATGGAAACCAAGGAATGAGGCTGTCAATACATTGCACTGTACTACATGTATATATTCAATTATCATAACGCGCACTAATAAATTTGTTGTCTGACCCATTTACTCCCTTTGGCAAGTTTGTAGTGACATGAGTTGGTATCTGACCCCACAAAGCTATTTTCTGAAAACATGAAACATTATATATATTGTCCTATTATTAATTTAAACGCACTGTAATTCTGAATCAAAGAAATTCTCTTCTCAGATGAATTCCCATTATATTCCATTTTGAGATGATAGTTATTGTAATTCAACTGGTTAATTATTCTTTGTGATCATAATTGACCAATGAAATTGCAAGAAATCTCTCAGAAACAGCATTTCACAGTCTCGCTACCGACACTTTTGATGATCTTGACCTTTGACCTGTTGTGGTGAAGATCCCTCAAGTAAACCTTGAGTTATTACACAACATGCTTTTTGATGTTGACCCATGACCTTTTGCCGCCAAAAATTGAAACGTTTCTTCAGAATTCCATGAGGAAACCCCATATCCAAGTTTGCAGAAAACCCTCTCCTGAGGTAGAACTTGACTTATCACACTGGACAAACACACACACACATATATGCGTGCACGTACATACGCATGCATACACATATGCTCATTCAGGCTTGGCTATGACAATATGGTGGAATGCATTCAGACATGGCTATTACTTTATTGAGATGAAAACGAGAATGTCACTGTCTAGAGAAATGGTCAAACAAAGAAAAGGCAATAGAAACAAACTACCAGTAAATAGATAAAACAGAACTAAATATGAGACTACGTTGAAGGACTACTAGTAATTCACCTTTCCAGAGTATCTACCCATCATATGATGTCATAATCAACTACGTGATGTGTAGAATGACATCATAATGAATGACATCGATAAGTACGTCACGAACGTATATTTGAAGATGGGCTATGTATTGTTGTACAAATTGCATGTCTTTACTATTTCATAAATATTCAGTTGAATATTTTGAAACTTATTTGACTGGGCGCTGTTGCAGCCTACACCCAGTCAAATTAGTTACAAAATATTCAACAGCTTCCCTGCAGTTTTCAGGAAATTGATAGCTAGGACATTCGGGGATCGATCAATCCCAACGGTGAGGTGTGGGTGGAGCTTAGCTAGTGATGGGCGGGGCATAGCTAAAAATGGAAAGGTCCGTTGACTTACAATACACATGCATGTTTTACAAGGAGTCTCCTGCCATGTTGTTCCATTGGAGTGATGACCACAGTCCAAGCATGTAGCACAGCAATCTCCCTCCATTGTAATCAGTGTTTTACATCCCGCTACAGATGGACACTGTATCTCCTCACAACTGACATCACCGTAGTGACAGATGCATTTCCCGCATGGCGAGTCAGTTGGTGTGAATGTGATGCCAGTCTTATAGCGTTTGCCGTGATAATCACACATACCTGTACAAGGCAACAATAAATATCTCTGTGGAAGATTAGGTCCACGATCTGGTCAAGAAGATGTTAAGCTTCTAATATTAAATTTCTATTTGCAGGTGCCAATAGATTTTTTGAAAATTTACCACTGAAATGACTGGCTTGGTCAAGTCATTCCAGTGGCAAAATTTCAAAAATAATCTTATCTTAGCCTGCAAATACCATTTTTCAAGACAACTGCACAGGTCAGTGTTGGCCGGATTGACCATTAAACACTTGATTAAAATATCTGAAATTCATTGATAAAAAATATTTCCATGAAAGGTTAAATAAATACTTATACATGACTAAGATTGACACAAGGTTATTTTAATGGAGAGGATGTTCACCCACCTTCATAAAAATGGAGTGGGCCTCAGCCCACACAAACCTCTGGGCTGCCGAGCCCTTATTCTGCTTCCCGTCATTACTAAATCATTAACTTATTGAACACATGCAGTGCAGTGACTTTCTGTGTAGTGAATGTCAACATTTGAAATTTTTTAATGTGGGAGTGTTTATCTCCTATTACGCTTGCTTAAAGCCCTACTCACATAGATGATAATCTTAGAGAAATTAAAAGGAGTATTGTATTTTTGAAAATAGGAATTTTACTGTCAGCTGGACCCATTAATACTTAAATTAAATCATTAGTGGCTAAGTTTGGTCAAGAAAATTAAAATCCTGATTAATATAATAATAATAATAATAATAATTAATACCAATTAGTTAATAGTTTTGAAAATTTGTAACTGGAATGACTGGCTCTGTTATGAGAAAGCCATTCCATCCAGTGAAACATTTTCAAAAAAGAATTCTCATGACCAGCAACTGGACTTTGTATCAAGAAACACTCGGGAAGCAAAGGATTGTAATTTCAACCAGCTGTCGCAGAGCGAGCATATTTTCTCCACAAATGTCAAGAGGTCACTCACGCATGTTTGACGTGAACTACAACATTTTTCAAATGTGGCTGCAAGAGAAACATCAATTTCTACTGAATGGATAGAAGAGTTCAAACAAATCAATAATTGATTGAAAACAAGGTCGATAGAATCTCGGTAGCTGTGGGTGAAGAGTGAAAAATAGGTCACACTGACTTACAAAAGGTTACGCTACATAACTTAGGCATTCAATGCATGCATATACCACGTTTGAACAAGAGGCCCAAGGGGCCTGTGTCGCTCACCTGGAGCCCCATCAATTTTTGTCAAAATTGCTGGTGGGTGGTTTAGTAGTCGTTTAAATGAGTTTGTGGACATTTTTGCAAGTGCAATATGGCCGCCAAACATGCTACATTTTGATTGTCCCACGGCGCCCATGGTTTTTTTGATGGATCAACTTACCTTGAACAAACTTTAATGGCCCTTAGTCCTTAATCATACCACCCAAATTTCCGCCTTATCCCTTCAGCGGTTCTGGAGGAGTTGTTTTTCGGGAAAACTAGGTCATCCAAGATGGTCGCCGAACCATTTGGTCAATCAAGTCCTCTTGAACAAACTTGGCTTACCTCTTTGCCTAGATGAAGATTTCCCGAGCGGATTCGGAGATTTTTAAAGACATTTCCTAAAATCGGCCGAAATCCAATGGCCGACGGCCAAATTGGCTGATCGGGTTCATTTGAACAAACTTGGGTCCCTATACCCTAAGGATGCTTCCTGTCAAACGTAATTGAAATCGGCCTAGCAGTTCTCGAGAAGACATTTTAAATTTCCCATTGCTTTAGCATGGGAGCTTTTGACGAGAAAATTATCCAAGATGGCCGTCAAACAGTTTATTCGCCAATTTCAAAAATTGCAAATTTGAGCTCAGAATACCCAAAAACATACATAGAACCAATTTTGGCCTCAAAATCCATCAAATAAAAAAATCCAATATGGCCGCCAAACAGGCCCACGGCAGCCAAGTTTTTTGACGGATCAACTTCCCTTGAATAAACTTTAATGGCCCTTATTCCCTGATCATATCTCCCAAATTTTGGCCTGATCCCTTCAGCGGTTCTGGAGTAGTAATTTTTGGGAAAACTAGGTCATCCTAGAGGCCACCGAACCATTTGGTCAATCAAGTGTTCTTGAATAAACTTGGCTTACCACTTTCCCTAGATGATGTTTCATGAGTCTTGAATCGATTCCTAGTGGTTTCGGAGATTTTTAAAGACGTTTCCTAAAATCGGCTGAAATCCAAGATGGCCACCGGCCAGATTGGCCAGTTGGCTCCATTTGAACTAACTTGGATCCCTATGTCCTAAGGATACTTCCTGCCAAATATAATTGAAATTGGCCCCGTGGTTCTTGAGAAGAAGTCGTTTAAAGGAAAAGTTTACGGACGGACGACGGGTGGACACACGACAGACGGTCACCACGGCATAAGCTCACTTGGCCTTTCAGGCCAGGTGAGCTAATAATGAATACGAAAATCTCTTAAAACAAGAGCACGAAAAAAAGCATTTGTGACTGACTAACTTACTGATGATTGACTGATTAACTAATGGATATCACAGTTTATTGAACTAAAGTGACCAGTGACCACTCTCCATATAAAACACGTACAAATTTAACACACATGTTCGGGACCACGCAAACAACATTGGACCCATGCCTAGGCCAGATCTCTCCAATAGAACCAGGGTTATTGAGAAATTGTCTGTCAAGCAGTTTTCAAAATAATCTATTCTTAATCTGGAAACTGTGGCATTGGCCTTTGACCCATTTTGATCATACATCTTCAAGACTCCACGGTCAACCTCTTCGCAAAGGTTGATTACTGTATACCAAAAACCCTTGAAACTACAGTGGTGGCATAAACTTTTGTGACTGACTGAAAGAATATCTAACTAACTAGCTAGCTAACTAACCAATTCCCCTTTCCAGTCTATCCATCCATCATATGACGTCATAATCAACTGAGTGATGTGTATACTGACATCATAATCATGACATCATGAATGATTCAAAATAGTCTGTCTTTAACACTTAATAGTTTGACACGCTGTACGAATTGTATGTCTGCTATTTAATAAACATGCTGTTGAATATTTTGAAACTAATTCGGCATAGGCAGCAACAGCACCCACTCGAATTACTTTCAAATTATTTAACAGCTTACCTCCAGTTTTCTGGACATTAATAGTCAGGGAGTTCAGAGATCAATCGATCCCAACACGAGTGTAGTGTGGGTGGAGGTTAGATAGAGATGGTCAGGATATAGCTAAAACTGGAAACGTCCATTAATTAACTGACTAACTCAGTTTATTGAGGTGCCACCTGCAGCTAAGAACAGAACTATTTATCAGAAATCTTGTTGACCCTTTAACACTCATATCAGCTAAAAACGGCTTCTGAAGTGGTCGTGAGAAATACCCATTTGCAGACCAAGACTTTTTTGAAAATTTATAACTGGAATGACTGGCTTGATAACCGAGCCAGTCATTCAAGTGGTAAATTTAAAAAAAAAAGTATTCTCTTGGTTTGAAAATTTACATTTTCTATGAGAAAATTGAAATTTCTTGAATAAATTCTCGGGTTAAAGGGTTAACTAATGAGCTATTTCTGAGTGATCAATGCTCTCACTGGTACATACTTTCTGATTGGTTACATGTTGTCACCTCACAAATGACATCACTGTCCTGAAATATATCATAATAACAAAGCTTATTTTAGAGTCATAAAGAAAGGCCTTGCATAGGGGTCATCAATTGCACGTTAGACTCTTGTGCGTATATCTTAGATTTCATTGCCTAACATTTACTATGCATGCCTTGACTCTGGATACTGGTTGCACAAATGCATTAAGCTTAAACTGCATGATCAACAAACTAAACCAGTTTGATTTCGGCTAGATGACCAACCAGAAGTGGAAGCGCTTCTCGCGCGTGCGTATGACTTCACTTTTGACAAAACAAAAACAACACAAATCTATAAGTTTGAGAAGTTCCGCACCCGTAAAAAGTTAGAAGAAACGCGTAAAGATGAAAATCTTGGCAAGATCGACACAGACTAAACAAAATCACGGATTTCTTTTTTCATGAGAGTTGATACTTACCTCCCTAATACTCTTTGATATTGCTAAATATCGGCTTTCATTCAACAAAACACTCAGATTTAAAAAGAAAGGTGCTCCTTATGGGCAGGTAGTCATAAGTCAGTCAGGCGGATGCCAGCCCCACCACTGCGCATGCGCCGATTAGTAGTTCCTCTGACTAATATATTGGCTGACACACATGCAACATAATAAGAGCCTGAAGACCGAGCCTCAGTGGGGCCGAGGCCGGGTCCGTATTAGGGAGGTAAGTATCAACTCTCTCGTGAAAAAAGAAATCCATGATTTCATTTATTTCACTTCAAGAGTATACTTACCTCCCTAATACTCTTTGATATTGCCAGAATTCGTCAGTGAATTCGGCGGGAGGGAGGCGAGGTCAAAAGACCAGCTCTTCCCTATGCGCTTTTCTGCGATTAAGGCACTTAAACTTCTGAAATTGTGTGGAAACACAATCAGGAATAGATAGGAAAACATCCGCTAACACAAACCCGATGGCCGAGAGATGACCAAAAGTCATAAGCGCTCCCCCTCCTCTTGGGAGGAAGACTGAATGACCTCAATGTCCCATACGCTCTCTACGTACAAGTGCCATGTACTATAGGACATTAAACGAAAAGGCTACATTTTCGTATACTCTCAATAATGAACCACATAAAACACGTACCATCACCATATTAACAACGAAGGGTCACGTGACATTACAAAAAACCATGGACAACACACACAAGACTGACCTTGTGGAAGATTGGCGCTGTCATCATCTCCCCATTGGTGAAGACTGATGCAGCCCATAAAGTAGATGCTTCCATTGATTAAATGTGAAATATATAAAAAATGAGGATACCTCATCAAAAAATGTACACCTAGATTAGCTTTTCAAAATCGATAAGGCAAGAGGATTCGAGGTGTCACGGAGATAATGGTCGGTAAACCTTGACTCACAGTGCCACTGAGCTACTGACATAATGTCATCCACAGGTACCCCATTAAATAGGGCAGTGGAAGCCACTACACCTCGGACACTGTGAGCCTTGGCCATGTCAACTTGTTTACCTGTGGCGGATTTATGGCAAAATTGAATACACTCTACAATCCACCTGGAAATGGTGTCCTTTGACGCCCTGCCATGGGGCTCAATATATGACAACCATAACGCTGTTGGGTCCGTCCGCCAATCTTGAGTACGTTGTTTGTACCGGATTAATGCTCGGACTGGACACCATAGTTTTGAATTAGGATCAAACCTAGTCAAAGCTGGTAAAATTATCGGTTGACCCGGATATTTCAGACTGGTTTTTCGCCATGAAATTTATCCTGGGTAGAAGCCTAAGGCCTTCCCCTGTAACCACAAAATGGTCTGCCTTGGCTGACAAGGCATGAATCTCACTCCTACGCCTAGCCGAGGCCGCAGCAATTAAAAATACAGTTTTAAGCGTCAACATCTTCATAGAAATGGAGCTTAGTGGTTCAAATGGCCTATCAGCTAGCACCTGAAGCACTAGTGATAAACTCCAAGACAGAATCACTGGCGGATTCCTTGGTCTTTGATTGCCCATGCCTTTGATTAAAGTATTTAATGTATTTACTTCATCACTTCCCTTATTAGCCAAGCAAGGGATAACTGTCATTAAAGCTGACTTATAGCCAGCAATAGAGTTAGGCTTGAGGCTATAGGCATCATACAGGGCACAGAGCAAATCGGCTACTACCTGAATAGATGAATCCATTGGATTAATACATCTTTTTGAGCACCATTCTGCAAATCTGTTGATTTTATAATCATATGCTCTGGAGGTTGACCCCCCTGCTGGCTTTAGCCATGAACATGGCTGCTTGCTCAGAAAATCCCTCCTTAATTCTAGATTCCTTGACAACATCCACACAGTCAATTGGAACATTGACGGATTGTTGTGAAGGTTCGTGCCCTGGAAGATAATATTGTCCATCAGAGGCAGAGGAACCGGATTGCAGACCAGAAGGTCCAGCAGATCCGTATACCATGGAGCATGCATACATTCCCACACAGCTGATAGCTAATGCATCTGTTGCGAAAGCGCTTGGATCTGGAATCGGAGAGACATACGTCGTCATCTTCGCAGTCTTCTTCGTTGCAAATAAATCTATGTTGGGTTTCCCCCAGTGGTCGAACAGATGATCCGCCACACATTGATCTAGTTGCCATTCCGTAGGTAAAACACTCATCCTTCGGCTCAATGAGTCTGCTAACAGATTTAACCTTCCCGGAATATGAACTGCCTTCAAGGTAATCCTGTGATCCAGGCACCAACAAAGCAGTTTCCAAGTCATCATACAGAGACTGGGCGACCGTTCCGCCCTGGCGGTTTATGTAAGTCACTACTATTGAGTTGTCTGATCGAATTAGAACACTCTTGCCCTGAACTTTCTGAAAGAAATGTTCCAGGCCCAGGACCACTGCTCGTAATTCCAGTAGATTGATATGTTCCTTTGACTGTTCCAGATTCCAAAGCCCTGATCTCGTGGATTCTTCCAGGAAAGCTCCCCACCCCTCCATCGATGCATCTGTATACATCGTGAACTGAGGGTGAGGAGGGGTTAACATTACCCCCGCCAGGAGATGAACTAGAGGCCCCAACACTGACACGCTCGAGTCCAGTCAACCTGTATTCTGGGTCCACTGTGTCATGAGAAATAACTGGATCGGCCGCCTGCGTAAGGCCGCCTGAGGAATGACTGGTTCCAGAGAAACCATCAATCCCAGCATTCTCAGATAAACCCGTGCCAGGACAAGACGACTGTTGCACACTGACTGTATTACTGAGATGAGTATCTGTACCCTCTCCTGAGTAGGATAAACATATCCTATCTCCAGATCGAAGAACATTCCCAGGTAAACAAACTTCTGGGATGGAGTCAGCTATGATTTTTGAAAATTTATTATCCAGCCTAAATCTGTGAGAGTTTTCAAAACTATCTCCAGATTTGCTGATAAACTTTCCTAGTTGTGTGTTTTTAACAGCCAGTCCTCTATGTACGTGTGGCCTGCTATGCTACTCCTGCGGAGGTATGCTGTTATCGCAAGAACCACCCTGGTGAAAACCCGAGGAGCCGTAGAAATTCCGAAGGGTAACACCCTGAATTCCCACTGTCTGCCCTGGAATGCAAATCTCAGGAAGCGACGGAAACTCCTCGCTATTGGAATGTGGAAATAAGCATCCTTCAAATCTATTGAAGCTGTCCACATTCCCTTCTCCAACCCTGCCAACACCGATCTCAGTTTCCATCTTGAAACTGGGTGTGTCTATGAACTTGTTCAATGGCTTGAGGTTGAGAATTGGTCTCCACCCTCCAGTACTTTTCGTTACCAAGAATACGGTTGAATAGAAGCCCGGGCAATTTTGCGCCGGCTGAATTGCTCCCTTGAGTATGAGGGAATTTATTTCCTCTATACACAACCGCTGATCTGGATCTCTTGGAATTTGAGTCCAGACCGGCACCAGAGACAGTCGTTGATACCCGACTGAGAGCCATGGCAAGACTAAACGGTCTTGAGTCAACCGTTCACACTCTTGCATGTGGTTTGCCAATCGGCCTCCCACTGGTCCAACTAGGGAGAGAGGTGGACATAAGAAGCGCAAGAGTGGCACTGTCTCCTGGTGCAGATGCACTGGGGTAGCTCTTACTGTGGTAATCACCCTGTCAGGTACGATTACCACGACCATATCCTCGTGCACCATGGCCCGCACCACGGTGCGCGGGCGGCTGCCTGCGCCGGAGGAGCCTGCATCCCCCTCGCTGCTGGCCGAAGCGCACGCGGCCGTTGCCCACACTGCGCCGGTGGCTGGCCTCTGACCTGGCCACCGCCACCTCGACCCTGCAGGGGATGATACGCAGGGGGAGCTGCGCGAACGCGCTCTCTACGGAGCACTTCAAATTGCTCACGTAATGCCCTCTGGTTATTGACCAGGGTAACCGTCTCCTGGAGATGCTTACATCCCTCACCTCCAAAAAGACCAGGACCTGTCATAGGCATACGCAGCAGCCTATTATACAAATCCTGGGATGGGCACAAGTTGTCAAGAGCAAACGTGCGCCTCGCCCGGACACTCCTGGTTACAGACCGGGTTAAACAGTCCAAAGCCAAGTTAATTCCATCTTGGATGGCTCTCTGGACAGTCACCGGATGCCATTACTACCCCTTGTAACAACTGTGAGACATGCGAAAGCACTGAAATAGACGCCCTCGAACTCCCTTCCGCATCACGTAACGCGGTATTAGCCGAACAGTGCTCCCGTGTTAGACCGGGAACCTGGCCGCGTATCTTCACCCAGCGCAGCATGGTCATCCGCGCTTGGCTTCGGTACTACACCGTATAGCTGATATTGATCAGCTGTAATACGGCACTGCTTTGCCACTTCGCGGGGGGCCTTCGCTAAACGTCCATGTGCCTTAATGGACGTCTCTGCCGCAGTGAACATATCAACAATATGATCAGCTAATGGCAAAGATGGCATAGCGGTAACAGTCGGCTTTCCTGCCAGCCACGGGTGCTGGTCCCGTTGACTGGCCGACCGATCCACGGCACGATCTGGCCTGACGTTGATTAGCCACTGACAAGCGTCAGACCAGTCTTCCTCCGTGGCCACCTGTGAATGCTCTACAAGACGAGGGCCTTCTTCATCCTCCTGAGCAATCACAGGTGTGTATGTGGCTGGAGGAACTGATCCGCCTGGCAAGCCAGAGAAAGCATGCGGGCCTGAAAGAACAGGCGTGCCAAACTGACTGGCTTGACCAGGAGCAGGCGCCGTGGTATTGCGTGGCGAAAATTTCGCCACACAACGGCCCTGGTCAGCACCTGCTACACCATCGGCAAGCCGACGTATGCGGTAAAGCTGGCCATCAGATCCAGCCCGGGCTACCTTCTGCGCCCTGAACACTACTCCTGCGGGAGTAGTACCGTGGACAATGTCGCACGTGTTCCCCGCGAGGGGTGCACGTACGTCAATGTCCATGGCCACGGCGCCAGAAGGAAAATCCAGCAGATAATCATCTTCTCCCTGGCCAGAAAGATTAGACTCCAGGTTAGCAACGAATGCTAACCCGGACTGGCCAGGAGAGGTACCATAGGAGGAACTGGTACCTGCAGGGTGCGGATAATTCTGGCCTGATAAGCAGCCAGGTTCCAGCGACACCTGACCATGAACACCCGGCGCGGCAAGCCTGCTGCCAGTGTTCTTACCGTGGATTTCACCCTCTATTAGGGCCACCTCTGAATCATGGTCGAAAACTGATAGGTCCCTAAATAGTACCGATTCAGCGGCGGGGATTATCTGCTCCGGAGAAGATGAAGAGGACAATGAAAGATTTGGACCAGGAAGCATGCCACGAAGCAACTCTGGGACCAAATCTTTAATTGTCCTCTTCATCTCTCCCATCATCTCAATACGGAAGGCCTCCATATCCATAGCGGACGAGGCCTTCCTCTTACCCTTCTTACCAGAAGCCTCTATCTTAAGTTTCCTCTCCTCCTCTGGAGCCTTCTCCCTGGTCTGCAATGATAGAAATTCAGACATTAGCTCCCCCACCTCCACTTTTTACAGATCTCACATTTAAGCAATGACCCAAATGGGCTGCACTGGAAGCATAAATGGGGGAAGAACTTATCCATCCTACCAGATGAAGGACAACCCGGCCTCTGAAACACACCAGAGGACGAAGACAATGAGTATTACAGATATTGAATTAAAACTCAACACGAAATAAACAAGGAGGAAGGGGCCATAAAGACCCAAGCTAATAATAGTAAATCAGCGTTGGACAAAACTTATAACTGACAGTAAGGCGCAAGGCTGATTATGACGTCATAACTTCAAGAATAAGAAGTTAAATCGATCCGAAACAAAAACTCCAGGCGTAAGGACGAATTGTAATCGTATCCAGAACATCCTAACTAGACAGGATAGTTTATACAGACTATACAAGCATCAGATAAACAGTGATAAATGGCAGTAAGATTTTATAAATATTTTCAAATATAATTGAAAAGCCTCATATCATAACTAGAGTACCGGAGTCTTTAGCATAGACAAACCATCTGATCTGGTGAACCGGACGCTCCACCAACATTATGACCTCTTAACTCTCTCCACCTTAGGGGGAAGGAAGCGGACCAAGAGGGCAAAGTGAGAAGACCTTCATCCGAGGCCTCCAACTCACTGGGCATAATTTTCAGTTAGAAAACCTAACAATGTTAGTAGGAAATGGAACCTTGGTGGAGAGCAAAACCAACTCTCTGACAATGTGATGTCCTAAACAACCGAAGGTAGATACCTGTGGACATAAACACAAAGAGAGATTAGCATTACATCGCACCATTTTGAAATAAACAAATTATTTTAGGCGCTTATCATGATAAACGTGAGTCCTGGAAACACATTACAACGGGATAAACTCGCTAAAATATACTAGAAGTCACCTGATGGCTAGGTGCTGGGCGCTCCTCCGGCGAATTAATCCGATCTACCATCACTCCAAGTTGATAAAACACTTCTAATATATTAATTAAACGACTTAGACAGCTCAGAAAAGCTTTAAGCATGAAACATGTGACCCCTCTGCCAATAAATTAGCAAAGAGGAAGTACTAGTCGGCGCATGCGCGGTGGTGGGGCTGGCATCCGCCTGACTGACTTCTGACTACCTGCCCATAAGGGGCACCTTTCGTTTTAAATCTGAGTGTTTTATTAAGTGAAAGCCGATATTTAGCAATATCAAAGAGCTTGAAGTGAAAAGGTGGGTTCTTAACCTCAGTAGCCATAATATCACTGAAAACGAGCGCAACATTCTTTCCAGAGGGTTACATTTCGCGTTTCCTCCAACTCCATCCCTGTCGAAGAAATTATTGCCTGCACTGAGAGCGCTTGTCAACATCTTGTTAACTCACAGGCAGACAGCCTTAGAAGCGAAGTGACAAAAACCGTCACTAAATTCAACAAAAGACCAAATAGGAGAAGCAACATTACAATTGAAGAACGTAGGGCTCTACAAAATTTGAAACACAATGGCTCCATCCAAATTTTGCCAGCCGACAAGGAGAGATGCACAGTGATAATGGATAAAGATGACTACCAAGACAAAATCAGTGCCCTTCTTTCAGCCCACCACACATACTCCAAATTATCTTCTGACCAAACCAACCAGTACAAAAACCGCATACTATGATTTCTCAAAGACTGGAAAAGCCAGAACATCATCGACCAATCCCTATACTTCAAACTGTACCCCGGAACTGCCATTGTCCCAAGATTCTACGGACTCACCAATATCCACAAAACCAACATTCCTCTTAGACCCATCGTTGCCAGCATTGGATGCATCACATCTCAAGCCTCGAAATATCTCACACAGATCCTGAAATCACTAGTTGGCCACTCAGAGCACCACATCAAAAACACCAAAGATTTTGCCACCAAAATCCAGTCTCTTGAAGTCCCGCACCCACACAAACTAGTTTCGCTTGACGGATCTTCACTCTTCACCAGCATCCCAGTGGACAAGGCTCTTCCAGTCATCCAGAGAGTTCTGGACCTAGACCCTACATTGAAAGACCGGACCAGTCTCTCTCCAACCCAGATTATCAGCCTCTTGAAGATCGTGTTAGACACCACCTATTTCGTCCAGAATGGCTACTTCTACCACCAAATTCATGGAGTAGCTATGGGCTCATCAGTGTCGCCAGTGATCACAAACCTTTATATGGAATCCTTCGAGCAACAAACACAAGCACAGCCAGACCCCACAAATTTCTGGTACCGATATGTGGATGACACGTTCACATGCCTGCACCTCTACAACATCCAACCTTTCACTGATCACCTCAACAGCATTGACCAATACATCCAATTCACCAGCGAAGTCGAAGAAGATGGCCAGATTGCCTTCCTGGATGTCTTGGTACATGTCAGTGATTCTGGAACCACCAAACTTACCGTGTACAGAAAACCCACACACACAGATCAATATCTAAACTCTAATCACCATTTGGAACACAAAAGGTCAGTCGTCAGAACTCTATTTCACCACGCAGACTCCATCATCACAGAAACATCAGACAGAAAAGAAGAACATCATCACATCCAACAGTCTCTCCTAGCCAACGGTTACACTTCGTGGATGATAAAACCACCTCACCCACCTCATTATAAACCACCAGATGTCGAAAAACTTCCACTAGTCGGACTTCCGTACATCCAAGGCCTATCAGAACACCTTGGCAGACTCTTCAGAGAACACCACATCAAAATCTACTACAAGCATGTCAACACCTTAAGATCACAACTAGTAAGACCCAAAGATAAACTGACCACAGACGAACGCTCTGGAGTCATCTACAAGATCGAATGTGACCAATGTGAGGGGACATACACAGGCGAAACCAAAACGACTCTCAGCACCAGAGTCAAAGAACATCTTAAAATCAACTGTGGCAGAACATACAGAATCCACTGGCCCACCAGCAGTGCCTCGGTCATCAACATTGAGACCAACTTATTCAAACGGAAGGTTAAAGAGGCTATAGAAATCTACAAGCATCAACCAACCATGAACAGAGACGAGGGCTACCATATACCAGCAGTTTACAAGTCCATGCTGTCACGTGACTCCACAAGATCTAACCAGAGTGACGTTGCCAGCGACCGTCAGTTAGTGCTGAAGAAGTGACCGAGATGGTCACGAAAGCTACACTCAAACAATTTCTACATCCTGGAGAGGTAACTAATTTTTCTTTATTATAAACAGTTTGATCTAGTTTTGAACTATAGTGCTAGTTCTGACCTATAGTTCTCTGTTAGATTCAAAGCATTGTACAATACAATTATAACTAGATCATAGGCGTTACAAACTCACATAGGAGGTACTAACTCCTACCTACGTGTTCTGTTTTGCCAATGCACTTAGTGGCATGTGACCTAGATATTTGACCCTTTGATCTGAAACACAAATTACTTCCAGTCAGCAACAATATGAATGGATATAACAAATTCAGTGATTCTACGCTCTTGCACTCCAGAGATATGGCCAAAATTGTATATCCTATTATGCACTTAGTTTAAGCTTATGTATGCCCATGTGCTTATGCCCAAGTGTCTTTATTACAGATGTTTCAAAACCTGGGTTATATGGTTTATTTTTGCCCAGCATTACCTCACAGCTACACTCATGACAAGAGGATCCGCGACTTATACTCCATGAGACTCCCTCAGGATGACGCTTACCATCTTCACCTAGGCAACCTACAATAAAACAATTGACAAAATGGTTTTAAAGCCACATTCAATGTAATAAATGCTTAATTATGATCTAACCCTTTAACATTGAAGTAAGTAAATTGAAGTGTCGAGCTACAGGGGGAGTCTCACCTGTGTATGTGATGCCTCTGGATGACTTGTATAATGGTTGAATCTAGTCTTAGTTCTGTGCCACCCATCGCTAGCTCAGCTCCACCCACGCTTTGCCAGTGTTGGTTTCAATCGATCCCTGTACTCACTGAACCTCGATTTCCAGAAAACCATACAGGTAAGCTATCAACTAATTTGAAACTAATTTGACTGAGCGCTGATGCTGCCCAGCGCTCAGTCAAATTAGTTTCAAAATATTCAACAGAATGTTTATAGACATCCAATTTGTACAACTTGACATACTATTAACCCTATACCCGTAAATTTGTTCAAGAAATTTGTAATTTTCTCAACGAAAATGTTCATTTGCAGACAAAGAGAAGACTATTTTTGAAAATTTCCCACTGAAATGCCTGGCTCGGTTATCAAGCCAGTCATTCCAGTGAAAAACTTTCAAAAATAGTCTACTCTTGGTCTGCGATTGGACATTTCTCTAGACCACTGCAGAGGCCTGTTTTGGCCGATATGAGTGTTAAAGGGTTAACCATTTATGATAGACTTACTTAAATCATTCTTTATGTAATTGATTAGGATGTCAGGCTACAAGTGATGTTGATTATGATATCATATGATTGATCGATACAGTAGATTCATCCATTAGAACATACATATATCTGTAGACCTTCTCTATACACCATACATGACTCACCCGTACACTTCACAGCTTCACCTGTCACCTTGTCATACCTACGTTGCTCGACACGTGCCACATTGGCTTGTTTTACATTCCGCCTCAGGGAAGCCAGGACATATCTGATCAGTGCAGAGGTCACTGAGACAAGTGACCGGAGGCTCACCGATTGAACAACCAGAGTATAAATATGTTATCAGACAAAACCTAGAAAAATGTGAAGCAGAACACATCACCTGGTTCTTATAAGTATCCTCCAAGATTAGCTACATTATATCAAGTTATTTCACATTAAAGAAAATCTAACCATATCTTATACCAACCATTCAGGTGATAGAATCTGTCACCCATAATCCATCCCTGACATTGTAGCTTTCTATGATGCCGCCAACGAAAGATACTGAGGCTTTAGTAGCTAAATGTTGCTACATTTCTACATCCTATGATGGCTGTCATGATTTACTTTTCAATCAATCTGAAAAAAACTAGCGTGTCTGCCTCAGCTATAGCTTGACAATGTGGTATAAAAGCAATACATACAAGTAGCCGAATCATACAGGTATTCTGTTGAATATTTTGAAACTAATTTGACTGGAAGTTGTTGCTGCTTTATGCAGCAACATCTTCCAGTCAAATTAGTTTCAAAATTTTCAACAAGATGATTATTACATAATAAAGGATGTAATGCATTGGCACTTACATGATATCACACACTATCATTTGAGGAGACAAAATGGCGGCGTTCACTGTTTACACGTTATTACAAAGCAGATAATTGTGATACAGAACCATAATCTATCTGTACAATACATTTGAGATGAGATTAGCATCCCTTTAACTAGACAAGAGGCCCAAGGGGCCTGTATTGCTCACCTGCAGCATAAGCATTTCAACCAGAAAGAACATCAACAATAAGTAGAACCCTACAGAGTTGAGCAGAATTATAACAAGAAAACAGAAGCCATGTTTCTTTATGTATCAACTACTTTTGAACAAAACTTAGCGGCCCTTAGACCCTTATCATATCTCCCAAATTTTGGCCCAATCCGTTCAACAATTCTGGATACGAAGTTGTTTTCGCGAAAACTAGGTCATCCAAGATGGCCGCCAAGCCAATGGACCAATCAGGTTCTCTTGAACAAATTGGTTCTCCTCCATTGCTTTACTATGGGAGCCTATGGCAGGAAAGCAAACCAAGATGGCAGTCAAACCATTTATCCAAGTCTCGAAAGTGGCATATTTGAATTTGCCACCCTGATAAGCATATATACAGCAATTTTCGCTATCAAATACATCAAACACAAAAAAAAGCCAAGATGACAAAAAGCTAAATTTTGATTGGTGATGCCGGCCATGTTTTTTAATGTACGAACTTCCTTTGAATAAATTTGAATGGCCCTTGGTCCCAAAGCATATTTACCAAATTTCAGCACTATCCCTTCAGCGGTTTTCGCGAAAAACTACGTCATCCAAGATGGCCGCCAAGCAAATAGGCCAATAAGGTTGGCTTGAATAAACTTGGGTCTAACGTTGCCATAGATGATGTGTTATGAGTATTGAATCAATTCCTCTTGCGGTTTCGGAGAAGACTTTTTAAAGTGTCTCTAAGTGGCGGCCATCTTGGATTTTGATCGATTAGCTTCGTTTGAACAAACTTAGATCTCTATGCCCAATGAATGCTTCCTCCCAAATATAATTGAAATCGGCCCAGTGGTTCTTGAGAAGAAGTCGTTTAAAGAATTCCCCATGGCTTTACTATGGGCCCATTGCTTTATTATGGGAGACTATGGCGGGAAAAACAAACCAAGATGGCAGGAAAACCGTTTATCCGACAGTCTCGAAAGTGAGATATTTGAACTGGCCACACTGATAAGCATATATAAAGCAATTTTCGCCATCAAAATACATCAAATACAAAAAAGCCAATATGACCAAGAAACGCTTAATTTTGATTGGTTGATGGCGGCCATATTTTTTAACGAACAAACTTCCCGTGAACAAACTTGAAAGGCGCTTGGTCCCTAGGCATATTTACAAAATTTCAGCTCTATCCCTTCAACGGTTCGGAAGAAGTCGTTTTCGCGAAAACTAGGTCATCCAAGATGGTCACCAAGCAAATCGGCCAATCGGGTTGCCTTGAACAAACTTGGGTCTACCGTTGCACTAGATGATGTGTTACGAGTTTTGAATCAATTACTCCAGCGGTTTCGGAGATTTTTTAGTGTTTCTAAAAATCAGCCATTTGGCCGGTGGCCATCTTGGATTTTGACCGATCTGCTTTGTTTGAACAAACTTAGATCTCTATGCCCTATGAATGTTTCACTCCAAAATATAACTGAAATTGGCTTAGTGGTTCTTGAGAAGAAGTTGATTAAAGAATTCCCCATTGCTTTACGATGGGAGACTATGGCGGGAAAACAAACCAAGATGGCAGGAAAACCGTTTACCCGACAGACTCGAAAGTGGGATATTTGAACGGGCCGCACTGATAAGACTATATAAAGCAATTTTCGCCATCAAAATACATCAAATACAAAAAAGCCAATATGACCAAGAAATGCTAAATTTTGATTTGTTGATGGCGGCCATGTTTTTAACGAACAAACTTCCCTTGAACACACTTGAAAGGCCCTTGGTCCCTAAGCATATTTACAAAATTTCAGCTCTATCCCTTAAGGGGTTCGGGAGAAGAAGTCGAATTTCGCGAACACTAGGTCATCCAAGATGGCCACCAAGCAAATCAGCCAATCAGGTTGCCTTGAACAAACTTGGGTCTACCGTTGCCACAGATGATGTGTTATGAGTTTTGAATCAATTCCTCCAGCGGCTTTGGAGAAGATTTTTAGTGTTTCTAAAAATCGGCCATTTGGCCGGCGACCAATCCGGTTTTTTGGCCGATCGGTTTCGTTTGAACAAACTTGAATCTCTATGCCATAGGATGCTTCCTGCCAAATATAATTGAAATCAGCCCAGTGGTTCTTGAGAAGTCGTTTAAAGAAAAAGTTGACGGACGACAGATGACAGACGACATCCAGACGACGGACGGTCGCCATCGCATAAGCTCACTTGGCCATTCTGCCCAGGTGAGCTAATAATGTTAGATATATCAAATATTGTCATGTTTGGCATTTGAAACCAGGATATCTAAGTCAGTGCCTCTAATGGGCTCAGGTACTCGCTTGCCAATAACTGCAGGTACTCCATTCTTGATCATGTCTCGTGGGGAGTGCAGAGAAACCAGTCCTATCCTCATAGTAGGTATTAAAGATCTTGTGAGGACTTGCAGTCGATAACGAGTTTTATTAATTAATTTTATGGTCTACTACACTATTTAAAACACAATAGCGTCACTTTAGAGTGAGAAAAATATGTTAGGCAGCCCAAATAACGAGATTAAAATGACGCCTCAATCTGAATCACATCACCACTCGCTGTGATGTCACACCGGGAACAGTCAATATTTCTCTGTCTGTAGTACAAAGGTAACATATTTTAAAACGTGCGTTTAACAGGATAGACTTCACCTACCATAACATAAATTATGTCAGGTTGAAGCCAAGTCTTCAAGAAATAAAAAAATCATGATTTTTATGATATTTACTCAGTTTTAGTGGTTTCATAGATAATTCGCATAATAATAGGCCTATAACTACGGTAAACTATGGGCAATGCTGAAAATCAGCAATATTTCAATGCATGTGACAAATACTCTGTAGTCTAGTAGGCCTAATTGCGGATCCATTACATTCTTGAAAGGACTGGGTGTACTATGTAATATCTGGGATGGATGGATGTAAGTGTGATAATCGAGGTGGGTGGGAGAGTTTGACGATGGCTATGATTGTACTATTATTCATATCTAAATGTATAGGCTACAGAGTGCAGTTACAACTTTTTCTGAAGATTACGAATGTACAATAAGTGTGTCAGTGTGTCCTATGTGAAATTTCCCCTGATTACTGATTAGAATGTAATTGTTTACCTTTGGCAATGTGTCTGTATAATAATAATGTAGAGGCATGTACAGGTCAACACGTACGTGTGTGTGTGTGTGTGTGTGTGTGTGTGTGTGTGTGTGTGTGTGGGGGGGGGCGTACGTGCATGCGTGTGTGTGTGGGGGGGGGGGGGGGGTGCATCACGCCTGTGACAGCCTATATAAACTATATCGTTTTCAAACCAACTTCTTCCAAGTATGGAAGTAGCATACACTCATATTTCAATGTTATGAAAAAGCAAAACTGTAGCGGACGAACAAATTTTAAATACCGTAATTTCTCCGACTAAAGGCCGCCCTCGAATATAGGACGCTGTCCCAAATTTGACCGAAATCCGCCCAAAAAACTCTTGTATTCAAGTATAAGACGCTGTTAAATTTAGAAAAAACGTACCTTTAAAAAATCGAAAATTGGTATAAAAAATAACCATCACTCCGCGTCATGTTTAATGCATGACTAAAAATGTTCATGATGTTAGAGAAATTATTAAATAGGACCGCCTAAATATTGTGTATCTTCAATAAAGATTGTTTATTACATCAAAATCAATCTAATTTTGGCATAAAATGTCTCCTTGAAAACATCGAAATCGTGTGATATAAACAGATTGTAATGGCTCTTTTGCGTTTGGAGGCGCTGTGTGATCTTATGCGATAACGGGAGTTGGTTATCAAACAGGTACGGGAACATTCAATTCCTATCGCGCAATGATGATATATAGCAATTTCCAAGTTCCGAGTCCAGAATATTTATATCCGAGTACTCGCTCTAATTAGAATAAGATCTTTTGCGATTGGAGGCGAATCACGTGATTTATACACGTATCTTTTCTCGACGCCATTATATGTCAAATTCTGGATTAATTTCGATGTAATAAGTGATATGTATTAAAGAATAAGCAATATTTAGGTGCCCCAATTTAATAATTTCACTTCCGCTTGGTGTTTTTGGAGTATACATTAAACATAGTCGTCAGGCGGCGCGAATTGGCTAGGGTAACATTTAGTTCAATTTCCGTGGTATAATCTGTGACTTTTTAAGAAAAATTTCGACCCATAAATGTGTGGAAGGAATGTTCTCGATTATAGTACGCACCCCCCGTTCTAGTACATATGTTTTGACCAAAAAACTGCGTCCTTTAGTCGAATTTTAACGGTAGGTAGGTGAACTGACAGATGTTCAGCGGTCGCTAGCGTATCATCTTTACTTACAGTGCAGCTCATAAATAAGTTTAAATGCTTCCAAAGCAAAAACACAAATATGTTAGTTAGAACCATATGAACATGATAAAAAAACGTTATGTTGAATATTTTGAACACAATTTGGGTTGAAATCCAACCCAATTATGTTCAAAATATTCATCAGTATATATGTTATTTAAGTTGTACTATAAGCGTGCGGATGGCAGTGAAAGCCTCGCTACGCACCTTGACCGCTGCCTAAATTGCAAACAAACCATGTACTTTCAATAATATGTCAATGTAGACTATACGCAAATAGATTAGTTTAGATTAGATTTATATTTACCCGACATTTTAGTTAATTTTAAACACATAACTGGAGTAACTCCTATATTGCAATCATAAATTTATTCATAAGCCTACACAATGGTAAATTGCGATCGTACATGCACTGAGCGGTGTAGGCCTACTTAACTATCATTTAAAAAGTTGTACATTTGTGTACATTCATGCCTATCATCTATGCAAATTCTCTGCAGTCAATTCTGAACGATAAGATATTTATGCATTTGTAGAACTGTATTCCAAGAAGTGTGTGGGGTGGGTTTGATTAAATATAGCCTAATTCACGTAGACGAAATCCGATGTTACTGTCACCTCTAACAGGCCTATACGTTACAATTGTGATGTCAGGCACCGTGACAATGAGGTCTGTCCTTTAGTCAAAGATTAGGTGCATAGATGCCTAATACGCGCAGCGGTAGAGAATCTAGCTATGCTCCTCTAAATAATAATCTAGACTAGTAGGAATTGGTGTCATCCCGGTGTGACATCACAACTCTAGCGCGATAGCTAAAAACGTTTGGTTGTCAAGGTGGTTGCTATATGCTTATCTCGGCTTTGGCTGGGCGGATTACAAAAATTAAAAAGCATTTTGTTCTTCTAGTAAAGGAGAATCTGTATTATGATTGTCAAGTTAATCAGAGCGATTGAGTATCTAGTCCTCACAACATCTTTAAGTTGATGTGCAATACATAAGAGGATCTGAGGTCCCGTTTAACCCTTAGCACTCTGATGTCAATATTCTATAGATCTTTTACTGTGTTAATATCACAGAAACTGGTGTACACACTACATTTTTCAACAATTTTCCTGGAATATGTTGCTGTCTACGACAGCACCATCTCCCACCAAGTTTGTTGAAACATGAACACCAGTTCATCTTCTAATTTAATTTGAAAATTAAAAATCTTGACACCAGAGTGGAAAGGGTTAATATGACTATTATTAATAGAGTAAAAAATTATCACATTGCACAATCGTTAACGAGTGAAATGTGATACTTTTTGACGAGGTTGATAATTATGATATGAAATGGGACCGAGTTTGAGATTGTATTTAACAAATAAACTGATACTTTGACCAATTTTTCAATAAAGTCGATCCCTAAAACACGTTTAAACACACCATTTTGCGCTGTTCATTTTCATTGCTGTGTCACATCACCCACTAAGGGTTCTGACCAATATGCCACAAAATATAATGACAAACAAAACAGTTATTTTAGACTTGAAATGACTTTTAAAATTTCTGTGTCTATCACGTAACTTTACAAACCTATTTCCTAACTAAGCTATCTATATTAAAAAAATTTAAATCAACAACATAACGTTTTACATTTTCACCTCTGTCGTCGCTAGGAAACATTTGAGGCGTCACAGGGCATATGGGATTATTATGTGTTATCTACCCAATGAAACTAGTATTTACATTTTATCTTACCAATGAAATGCTTTCGTTGAATATTACAAGTGTGTTCCCATAGAGAAATCGGGAACAGGCTGAAAGTCTTGTTTATATGAGAACGGATATCACAGTAATTATCACTAATTATCATTGATCTCAAGTTATCCGTTTCATCGTGCTGAAATTACATTATCTCCATTTGAAGGCTACATGTACCATAAAGAAAATGATAGGAAAGTGAAAACTTGGTCAAAATCTAAGCACACTGCCTAGTTATTGTCTTTCCAGTAGAATGGTTACCTACTACATATATACAAACAGCATATTTGAGCAAAATACTTGAGCGGGCACAAAAGTGAAAGAACGAACAGAGATTTTGATTTAAATTCCACAGTAGCTGGCAGTTAGACGGGTTGGTAGGGTCTGAGTATTTAGCCTACATGAACCACTGTCAGGCAGGTCTAAAGTTACTCATTGACACTTCAAATTTCATTATGTTAAATTTAAGACCAGACACCTGTTGGATATTTGAAACTAATTTGAGATCATGGCAACAGTTCACAGAAAGATTTGTTTCAAAATATTCAACAGAATATTCCAGACATAACAAGAAGCCCAAGGGGCCGGTGTCGCTCACCTGGAATTATTGGCGACTGGCACACCCGAACAAAATGAGATGAGCACTGTAAAAATTTACCAATCAAATTTCTGTGAAGAAAGTTTAGCCGAGTATTATTAAAATTGGCCCGGTGGTTAATAATTAAGAAAATACTAGATGTTCACCAAAAACGCTATATTTTGATTGATTTATGGTGGTCGTGTTTTTTTTATATATCAACTGTCCATGGACACATCTTAATGGCATTACAGCCCTAATCGTATCAGCCAAATTACGGCCCAATCCATTCAGCGGTTCTGGAGAAGTCGTTTTCACGAAAACTAGGTCATCCAAGATGGCCGTCGAACCATTTGCCAAATTAAG
>CM067374.1:55490172-55575974 GCA_034401795.1 Chaetoderma sp. LZ-2023a | reverse complement strand
CGCATGACACGTGTGTTATATCCTATCTCCAGATCGAAGAACATTCCCAGGTAAACAAACTTCTGGGATGGAGTCAGCTATGATTTTTGAAAATTTATTATCCAGCCTAAATCTGTGAGAGTTTTCAAAACTATCTCCAGATTTGCTGATAAACTTTCCTAGTTGTGTGTTTTTAACAGCCAGTCCTCTATGTACGTGTGGCCTGCTATGCTACTCCTGCGGAGGTATGCTGTTATCGCAAGAACCACCCTGGTGAAAACCCGAGGAGCCGTAGAAATTCCGAAGGGTAACACCCTGAATTCCCACTGTCTGCCCTGGAATGCAAATCTCAGGAAGCGACGGAAACTCCTCGCTATTGGAATGTGGAAATAAGCATCCTTCAAATCTATTGAAGCTGTCCACATTCCCTTCTCCAACCCTGCCAACACCGATCTCAGTTTCCATCTTGAAACTGGGTGTGTCTATGAACTTGTTCAATGGCTTGAGGTTGAGAATTGGTCTCCACCCTCCAGTACTTTTCGTTACCAAGAATACGGTTGAATAGAAGCCCCGGGCAATTTTGCGCCGGCTGAATTGCTCCCTTGAGTATGAGGGAATTTATTTCCTCTATACACAACCGCTGATCTGGATCTCTTGGAATTTGAGTCCAGACCGGCACCAGAGACAGTCGTTGATACCCGACTGAGAGCCATGGCAAGACTAAACGGTCTTGAGTCAACCGTTCACACTCTTGCATGTGGTTTGCCAATCGGCCTCCCACTGGTCCAACTAGGGAGAGAGGTGGACATAAGAAGCGCAAGAGTGGCACTGTCTCCTGGTGCAGATGCACTGGGGTAGCTCTTACTGTGGTAATCACCCTGTCAGGTACGATTACCACGACCATATCCTCGTGCACCATGGCCCGCACCACGGTGCGCGGGCGGCTGCCTGCGCCGGAGGAGCCTGCATCCCCCTCGCTGCTGGCCGAAGCGCACGCGGCCGTTGCCCACACTGCGCCGGTGGCTGGCCTCTGACCTGGCCACCGCCACCTCGACCCTGCAGGGGATGATACGCAGGGGGAGCTGCGCGAACGCGCTCTCTACGGAGCACTTCAAATTGCTCACGTAATGCCCTCTGGTTATTGACCAGGGTAACCGTCTCCTGGAGATGCTTACATCCCTCACCTCCAAAAAGACCAGGACCTGTCATAGGCATACGCAGCAGCCTATTATACAAATCCTGGGATGGGCACAAGTTGTCAAGAGCAAACGTGCGCCTCGCCCGGACACTCCTGGTTACAGACCGGGTTAAACAGTCCAAAGCCAAGTTAATTCCATCTTGGATGGCTCTCTGGACAGTCACCGGATGCCATTACTACCCCTTGTAACAACTGTGAGACATGCGAAAGCACTGAAATAGACGCCCTCGAACTCCCTTCCGCATCACGTAACGCGGTATTAGCCGAACAGTGCTCCCGTGTTAGACCGGGAACCTGGCCGCGTATCTTCACCCAGCGCAGCATGGTCATCCGCGCTTGGCTTCGGTACTACACCGTATAGCTGATATTGATCAGCTGTAATACGGCACTGCTTTGCCACTTCGCGGGGGGCCTTCGCTAAACGTCCATGTGCCTTAATGGACGTCTCTGCCGCAGTGAACATATCAACAATATGATCAGCTAATGGCAAAGATGGCATAGCGGTAACAGTCGGCTTTCCTGCCAGCCACGGGTGCTGGTCCCGTTGACTGGCCGACCGATCCACGGCACGATCTGGCCTGACGTTGATTAGCCACTGACAAGCGTCAGACCAGTCTTCCTCCGTGGCCACCTGTGAATGCTCTACAAGACGAGGGCCTTCTTCATCCTCCTGAGCAATCACAGGTGTGTATGTGGCTGGAGGAACTGATCCGCCTGGCAAGCCAGAGAAAGCATGCGGGCCTGAAAGAACAGGCGTGCCAAACTGACTGGCTTGACCAGGAGCAGGCGCCGTGGTATTGCGTGGCGAAAATTTCGCCACACAACGGCCCTGGTCAGCACCTGCTACACCATCGGCAAGCCGACGTATGCGGTATAAGCTGGCCATCAGATCCAGCCCGGGCTACCTTCTGCGCCCTGAACACTACTCCTGCGGGGAGTAGTACCGTGGACAATGTCGCACGTGTTCCCCGCGAGGGGTGCACGTACGTCAATGTCCATGGCCACGGCGCCAGAAGGAAAATCCAGCAGATAATCATCTTCTCCCTGGCCAGAAAGATTAGACTCCAGGTTAGCAACGAATGCTAACCCGGACTGGCCAGGAGAGGTACCATAGGAGGAACTGGTACCTGCAGGGTGCGGATAATTCTGGCCTGATAAGCAGCCAGGTTCCAGCGACACCTGACCATGAACACCCGGCGCGGCAAGCCTGCTGCCAGTGTTCTTACCGTGGATTTCACCCTCTATTAGGGCCACCTCTGAATCATGGTCGAAAACTGATAGGTCCCTAAATAGTACCGATTCAGCGGCGGGGATTATCTGCTCCGGAGAAGATGAAGAGGACAATGAAAGATTTGGACCAGGAAGCATGCCACGAAGCAACTCTGGGACCAAATCTTTAATTGTCCTCTTCATCTCTCCCATCATCTCAATACGGAAGGCCTCCATATCCATAGCGGACGAGGCCTTCCTCTTACCCTTCTTACCAGAAGCCTCTATCTTAAGTTTCCTCTCCTCCTCTGGAGCCTTCTCCCTGGTCTGCAATGATAGAAATTCAGACATTAGCTCCCCCACCTCCACTTTTTACAGATCTCACATTTAAGCAATGACCCAAATGGGCTGCACTGGAAGCATAAATGGGGGAAGAACTTATCCATCCTACCAGATGAAGGACAACCCGGCCTCTGAAACACACCAGAGGACGAAGACAATGAGTATTACAGATATTGAATTAAAACTCAACACGAAATAAACAAGGAGGAAGGGGCCATAAAGACCCAAGCTAATAATAGTAAATCAGCGTTGGACAAAACTTATAACTGACAGTAAGGCGCAAGGCTGATTATGACGTCATAACTTCAAGAATAAGAAGTTAAATCGATCCGAAACAAAAACTCCAGGCGTAAGGACGAATTGTAATCGTATCCAGAACATCCTAACTAGACAGGATAGTTTATACAGACTATACAAGCATCAGATAAACAGTGATAAATGGCAGTAAGATTTTATAAATATTTTCAAATATAATTGAAAAGCCTCATATCATAACTAGAGTACCGGAGTCTTTAGCATAGACAAACCATCTGATCTGGTGAACCGGACGCTCCACCAACATTATGACCTCTTAACTCTCTCCACCTTAGGGGGAAGGAAGCGGACCAAGAGGGCAAAGTGAGAAGACCTTCATCCGAGGCCTCCAACTCACTGGGCATAATTTTCAGTTAGAAAACCTAACAATGTTAGTAGGAAATGGAACCTTGGTGGAGAGCAAAACCAACTCTCTGACAATGTGATGTCCTAAACAACCGAAGGTAGATACCTGTGGACATAAACACAAAGAGAGATTAGCATTACATCGCACCATTTTGAAATAAACAAATTATTTTAGGCGCTTATCATGATAAACGTGAGTCCTGGAAACACATTACAACGGGATAAACTCGCTAAAATATACTAGAAGTCACCTGATGGCTAGGTGCTGGGCGCTCCTCCGGCGAATTAATCCGATCTACCATCACTCCAAGTTGATAAAACACTTCTAATATATTAATTAAACGACTTAGACAGCTCAGAAAAGCTTTAAGCATGAAACATGTGACCCCTCTGCCAATAAATTAGCAAAGAGGAAGTACTAGTCGGCGCATGCGCGGTGGTGGGGCTGGCATCCGCCTGACTGACTTCTGACTACCTGCCCATAAGGGGCACCTTTCGTTTTAAATCTGAGTGTTTTATTAAGTGAAAGCCGATATTTAGCAATATCAAAGAGCTTGAAGTGAAAAGGTGGGTTCTTAACCTCAGTAGCCATAATATCACTGAAAACGAGCGCAACATTCTTTCCAGAGGGTTACATTTCGCGTTTCCTCCAACTCCATCCCTGTCGAAGAAATTATTGCCTGCACTGAGAGCGCTTGTCAACATCTTGTTAACTCACAGGCAGACAGCCTTAGAAGCGAAGTGACAAAAACCGTCACTAAATTCAACAAAAGACCAAATAGGAGAAGCAACATTACAATTGAAGAACGTAGGGCTCTACAAAATTTGAAACACAATGGCTCCATCCAAATTTTGCCAGCCGACAAGGAGAGATGCACAGTGATAATGGATAAAGATGACTACCAAGACAAAATCAGTGCCCTTCTTTCAGCCCACCACACATACTCCAAATTATCTTCTGACCAAACCAACCAGTACAAAAACCGCATACTATGATTTCTCAAAGACTGGAAAAGCCAGAACATCATCGACCAATCCCTATACTTCAAACTGTACCCCGGAACTGCCATTGTCCCAAGATTCTACGGACTCACCAATATCCACAAAACCAACATTCCTCTTAGACCCATCGTTGCCAGCATTGGATGCATCACATCTCAAGCCTCGAAATATCTCACACAGATCCTGAAATCACTAGTTGGCCACTCAGAGCACCACATCAAAAACACCAAAGATTTTGCCACCAAAATCCAGTCTCTTGAAGTCCCGCACCCACACAAACTAGTTTCGCTTGACGGATCTTCACTCTTCACCAGCATCCCAGTGGACAAGGCTCTTCCAGTCATCCAGAGAGTTCTGGACCTAGACCCTACATTGAAAGACCGGACCAGTCTCTCTCCAACCCAGATTATCAGCCTCTTGAAGATCGTGTTAGACACCACCTATTTCGTCCAGAATGGCTACTTCTACCACCAAATTCATGGAGTAGCTATGGGCTCATCAGTGTCGCCAGTGATCACAAACCTTTATATGGAATCCTTCGAGCAACAAACACAAGCACAGCCAGACCCCACAAATTTCTGGTACCGATATGTGGATGACACGTTCACATGCCTGCACCTCTACAACATCCAACCTTTCACTGATCACCTCAACAGCATTGACCAATACATCCAATTCACCAGCGAAGTCGAAGAAGATGGCCAGATTGCCTTCCTGGATGTCTTGGTACATGTCAGTGATTCTGGAACCACCAAACTTACCGTGTACAGAAAACCCACACACACAGATCAATATCTAAACTCTAATCACCATTTGGAACACAAAAGGTCAGTCGTCAGAACTCTATTTCACCACGCAGACTCCATCATCACAGAAACATCAGACAGAAAAGAAGAACATCATCACATCCAACAGTCTCTCCTAGCCAACGGTTACACTTCGTGGATGATAAAACCACCTCACCCACCTCATTATAAACCACCAGATGTCGAAAAACTTCCACTAGTCGGACTTCCGTACATCCAAGGCCTATCAGAACACCTTGGCAGACTCTTCAGAGAACACCACATCAAAATCTACTACAAGCATGTCAACACCTTAAGATCACAACTAGTAAGACCCAAAGATAAACTGACCACAGACGAACGCTCTGGAGTCATCTACAAGATCGAATGTGACCAATGTGAGGGGACATACACAGGCGAAACCAAAACGACTCTCAGCACCAGAGTCAAAGAACATCTTAAAATCAACTGTGGCAGAACATACAGAATCCACTGGCCCACCAGCAGTGCCTCGGTCATCAACATTGAGACCAACTTATTCAAACGGAAGGTTAAAGAGGCTATAGAAATCTACAAGCATCAACCAACCATGAACAGAGACGAGGGCTACCATATACCAGCAGTTTACAAGTCCATGCTGTCACGTGACTCCACAAGATCTAACCAGAGTGACGTTGCCAGCGACCGTCAGTTAGTGCTGAAGAAGTGACCGAGATGGTCACGAAAGCTACACTCAAACAATTTCTACATCCTGGAGAGGTAACTAATTTTTCTTTATTATAAACAGTTTGATCTAGTTTTGAACTATAGTGCTAGTTCTGACCTATAGTTCTCTGTTAGATTCAAAGCATTGTACAATACAATTATAACTAGATCATAGGCGTTACAAACTCACATAGGAGGTACTAACTCCTACCTACGTGTTCTGTTTTGCCAATGCACTTAGTGGCATGTGACCTAGATATTTGACCCTTTGATCTGAAACACAAATTACTTCCAGTCAGCAACAATATGAATGGATATAACAAATTCAGTGATTCTACGCTCTTGCACTCCAGAGATATGGCCAAAATTGTATATCCTATTATGCACTTAGTTTAAGCTTATGTATGCCCATGTGCTTATGCCCAAGTGTCTTTATTACAGATGTTTCAAAACCTGGGTTATATGGTTTATTTTTGCCCAGCATTACCTGACAGCTACACTCATGACAAGAGGATCCGCGACTTATACTCCATGAGACACCCTCAGGATGACGCTTACCATCTTCACCTAGGCAACCTACAATAAAACAATTGACAAAATGGTTTCAAGCCACATTCAATGTAATAAATGCTTAATTATGATCTAACCCTTTAACATTGAAGTAAGTAAATTGAAGTGTCGAGCTACAGGGGGAGTCTCACCTGTGTATGTGATGCCTCTGGATGACTTGTATAATGGTTGAATCTAGTCTTAGTTCTGTGCCACCCATCGCTAGCTCAGCTCCACCCACGCTTTGCCAGTGTTGGTTTCAATCGATCCCTGTACTCACTGAACCTCGATTTCCAGAAAACCATACAGGTAAGCTATCAACTAATTTGAAACTAATTTGACTGAGCGCTGTTGCTGCCCAGCGCTCAGTCAAATTAGTTTCAAAATATTCAACAGAATGTTTATAGACATCCAATTTGTACAACTTGACATACTATTAACCCTATACCCGTAAATTTGTTCAAGAAATTTGTAATTTTCTCAACGAAAATGTTCATTTGCAGACAAAGAGAAGACTATTTTTGAAAATTTCCCACTGAAATGCCTGGCTCGGTTATCAAGCCAGTCATTCCAGTGAAAAACTTTCAAAAATAGTCTACTCTTGGTCTGCGATTGGACATTTCTCTAGACCACTGCAGAGGCCTGTTTTGGCCGATATGAGTGTTAAAGGGTTAACCATTTATGATAGACTTACTTAAATCATTCTTTATGTAATTGATTAGGATGTCAGGCTACAAGTGATGTTGATTATGATATCATATGATTGATCGATACAGTAGATTCATCCATTAGAACATACATATATCTGTAGACCTTCTCTATACACCATACATGACTCACCCGTACACTTCACAGCTTCACCTGTCACCTTGTCATACCACGTTGCTCGACACGTGCCACATTGGCTTGTTTTACATTCCGCCTCAGGGAAGCCAGGACATATCTGATCAGTGCAGAGGTCACTGAGACAAGTGACCGGAGGCTCACCGATTGAACAACCAGAGTATAAATATGTTATCAGACAAAACCTAGAAAAATGTGAAGCAGAACACATCAACCTGGTTCTTATAAGTATCCTCCAAGTATAGCTACATTATATCAAGTTATTTCACATTAAAGAAAATCTAACCATATCTTATACCAACCATTCAGGTGATAGAATCTGTCACCCATAATCCATCCCTGACATTGTAGCTTTCTATGATGCCGCCAACGAAAGATACTGAGGCTTTAGTAGCTAAATGTTGCTACATTTCTACATCCTATGATGGCTGTCATGATTTACTTTTCAATCAATCTGAAAAAAACTAGCGTGTCTGCCTCAGCTATAGCTTGACAATGTGGTATAAAAGCAATCATACAAGTAGGCCGAATCATACAGGTATTCTGTTGAATATTTTGAAACTAATTTGACTGGAAGTTGTTGCTGCTTTATGCAGCAACATCTTCCAGTCAAATTAGTTTCAAAATTTTCAACAAGATGATTATTACATAATAAAGGATGTAATGCATTGGCACTTACATGATATCACACACTATCACTTGAGGAGACAAAATGGCGGCGTTCACTGTTTACACGTTATTACAAAGCAGATAATTGTGATACAGAACCATAATCTATCTGTACAATACATTTGAGATGAGATTAGCATCCCTTTAACTAGACAAGAGGCCCAAGGGGCCTGTATTGCTCACCTGCAGCATAAGCATTTCAACCAGAAAGAACATCAACAATAAGTAGAACCCTACAGAGTTGAGCAGAATTATAACAAGAAAACAGAAGCCATGTTTCTTTATGTATCAACTACTTTTGAACAAAACTTAGCGGCCCTTAGACCCTTATCATATCTCCCAAATTTTGTCCCAATCCGTTCAACAATTCTGGATACGAAGTTGTTTTCGCGAAAACTAGGTCATCCAAGATGGCCGCCAAGCCAATGGACCAATCAGGTTCTCTTGAACAAATTGGTTCTCCTCCATTGCTTTACTATGGGAGCCTATGGCAGGAAAGCAAACCAAGATGGCAGTCAAACCATTTATCCAAGTCTCGAAAGTGGCATATTTGAATTTGCCACCCTGATAAGCATATATACAGCAATTTTCGCTATCAAATACATCAAACACAAAAAAAGCCAATATGACAAAAAGCTAAATTTTGATTGGTTGATGCCGGCCATGTTTTTTAATGTACGAACTTCCTTTGAATAAATTTGAATGGCCCTTGGTCCCAAAGCATATTTACCAAATTTCAGCACTATCCCTTCAGCGGTTTTCGCGAAAACTACGTCATCCAAAGATGGCCGCCAAGCAAATAGGCCAATAAGGTTGGCTTGAATAAACTTGGGTCTAACGTTGCCATAGATGATGTGTTATGAGTATTGAATCAATTCCTCTTGCGGTTTCGGAGAAGACTTTTTAAAGTGTCTCTAAGTGGCGGCCATCTTGGATTTTGATCGATTAGCTTCGTTTGAACAAACTTAGATCTCTATGCCCAATGAATGCTTCCTCCCAAATATAATTGAAATCGGCCCAGTGGTTCTTGAGAAGAAGTCGTTTAAAGAATTCCCCATGGCTTTACTATGGGCCCATTGCTTTACTATGGGAGACTATGGCGGGAAAACAAACCAAGATGGCAGGAAAACCGTTTATCCGACAGTCTCGAAAGTGAGATATTTGAACTGGCCACACTGATAAGCATATATAAAGCAATTTTCGCCATCAAAATACATCAAATACAAAAAAGCCAATATGACCAAGAAACGCTTAATTTTGATTGGTTGATGGCGGCCATATTTTTTAACGAACAAACTTCCCGTGAACAAACTTGAAAGGCGCTTGATCCCTAGGCATATTTACAAAATTTCAGCTCTATCCCTTCAACGGTTCGGAAGAAGTCGTTTTCGCGAAAACTAGGTCATCCAAGATGGTCACCAAGCAAATCGGCCAATCGGGTTGCCTTGAACAAACTTGGGTCTACCGTTGCACTAGATGATGTGTTACGAGTTTTGAATCAATTACTCCAGCGGTTTCGGAGATTTTTTAGTGTTTCTAAAAATCAGCCATTTTGGCCGGTGGCCATCTTGGATTTTGACCGATCTGCTTTGTTTGAACAAACTTAGATCTCTATGCCCTATGAATGTTTCCTCCAAAATATAACTGAAATTGGCTTAGTGGTTCTTGAGAAGAAGTTGATTAAAGAATTCCCCATTGCTTTACGATGGGAGACTATGGCGGGAAAACAAACCAAGATGGCAGGAAAACCGTTTACCCGACAGACTCGAAAGTGGGATATTTGAACGGGCCGCACTGATAAGACTATATAAAGCAATTTTCGCCATCAAAATACATCAAATACAAAAAAGCCAATATGACCAAGAAATGCTAAATTTTGATTTGTTGATGGCGGCCATGTTTTTAACGAACAAACTTCCCTTGAACACACTTGAAAGGCCCTTGGTCCCTAAGCATATTTACAAAATTTCAGCTCTATCCCTTAAGGGGTTCGGGAGAAGAAGTCGATTTCGCGAACACTAGGTCATCCAAGATGGCCACCAAGCAAATCAGCCAATCAGGTTGCCTTGAACAAACTTGGGTCTACCGTTGCCACAGATGATGTGTTATGAGTTTTGAATCAATTCCTCCAGCGGCTTTGGAGAAGATTTTTAGTGTTTCTAAAAATCGGCCATTTTGGCCGGCGACCAATCCGGTTTTTTGGCCGATCGGTTTCGTTTGAACAAACTTGAATCTCTATGCCATAGGGATGCTTCCTGCCAAATATAATTGAAATCAGCCCAGTGGTTCTTGAGAAGTCGTTTAAAGAAAAAGTTGACGGACGACAGATGACAGACGACATCCAGACGACGGACGGTCGCCATCGCATAAGCTCACTTGGCCATTCTGCCCAGGTGAGCTAATAATGTTAGATATATCAAATATTGTCATGTTTGGCATTTGAAACCAGGATATCTAAGTCAGTGCCTCTAATGGGCTCAGGTACTCGCTTGCCAATAACTGCAGGTACTCCATTCTTGATCATGTCTCGTGGGGAGTGCAGAGAAACCAGTCCTATCCTCATAGTAGGTATTAAAGATCTTGTGAGGACTTGCAGTCGATAACGAGTTTTAATTAATTTTATGGTCTACTACACTATTTAAACACAATAGCGTCACTTTAGAGTGAGAAAAATATGTTAGGCAGCCCAAATAACGAGATTAAATGACGCCTCAATCTGAATCACATCACCACTCGCTGTGATGTCACACCGGGAACAGTCAATATTTCTCTGTCTGTAGTACAAAGGTAACATATTTTAAAACGTGCGTTTAACAGGATAGACTTCACCTACCATAACATAAATTATGTCAGGTTGAAGCCAAGTCTTCAAGAAATAAAAAAATCATGATTTTTAAAAATCTATTATGATATTTACTCAGTTTTAGTGGTTTCATAGATAATTCGCATAATAATAGGCCTATAACTACGGTAAACTATGGGCAATGCTGAAAATCAGCAATATTTCAATGCATGTGACAAATACTCTGTAGTCTAGTAGGCCTAATTGCGGATCCATTACATTCTTGAAAGGACTGGGTGTACTATGTAATATCTGGGATGGATGGATGTAAGTGTGATAATCGAGGTGGGTGGGAGAGTTTGACGATGGCTATGATTGTACTATTATTCATATCTAAATGTATAGGCTACAGAGTGCAGTTACAACTTTTTCTGAAGATTACGAATGTACAATAAGTGTGTCAGTGTGTCCTATGTGAAATTTCCCCTGATTACTGATTAGAATGTAATTGTTTACCTTTGGCAATGTGTCTGTATAATAATAATGTAGAGGCATGTACAGGTCAACACGTACGTGTGTGTGTGTGTGTGTGTGTGTGTGTGTGTGGGGGCGTACGTGCATGCGTGTGTGGGGGGGGGGTGCATCACGCCTGTGACAGCCATATAAACTATATCGTTTTCAAACCAACTTCTTCCATGTATGGAAGTAGCATACACTCATATTTCAATGTTATGAAAAAGCAAAACTGTAGCGGACGAACAAATTTTAAATACCGTAATTTCTCGACTAAAGGCCGCCCTCGAATATAGGACGCTGTCCCAAATTTGACCGAAATCCGCCCAAAAAACTCTTGTATTCAAGTATAAGACGCTGTTAAATTTAGAAAAAACGTACCTTTAAAAAATCGAAAATTGGTATAAAAAATAACCATCACTCCGCGTCATGTTTAATGCATGACTAAAAATGTTCATGATGTTAGAGAAATTATTAAATAGGACCGCCTAAATATTGTGTATCTTCAATAAAGATTGTTTATTACATCAAAATCAATCTAATTTTGGCATAAAATGTCTCCTTGAAAACATCGAAATCGTGTGATATAAACAGATTGTAATGGCTCTTTTGCGTTTGGAGGCGCTGTGTGATCTTATGCGATAACGGGAGTTGGTTATCAAACAGGTACGGGAACATTCAATTCCTATCGCGCAATGATGATATATAGCAATTTCCAAGTTCCGAGTCCAGAATATTTATATCCGAGTACTCGCTCTAATTAGAATAAAGATCTTTTGCGATTGGAGGCGAATCACGTGATTTATACACGTATCTTTTCTCGACGCCATTATATGTCAAATTCTGGATTAATTTCGATGTAATAAGTGATATGTATTAAAGAATAAGCAATATTTAGGTGCCCCAATTTAATAATTTCACTTCCGCTTGGTGTTTTTGGAGTATACATTAAACATAGTCGTCAGGCGGCGCGAATTGGCTAGGGTAACATTTAGTTCAATTTCCGTGGTATAATCTGTGACTTTTTAAGAAAAATTTCGACCCATAAATGTGTGGAAGGAATGTTCTCGATTATAGTACGCACCCCCCGTTCTAGTACATATGTTTTGACCAAAAAACTGCGTCCTTTAGTCGAATTTTAACGGTAGGTAGGTGAACTGACAGATGTTCAGCGGTCGCTAGCGTATCATCTTTACTTACAGTGCAGCTCATAAATAAGTTTAAATGCTTCCAAAGCAAAAACACAAATATGTTAGTTAGAACCATATGAACATGATACAAGAAACGTTATGTTGAATATTTTGAACACAATTTGGGTTGAAATCCAACCCAATTATGTTCAAAATATTCAACACAGTATATATGTTATTTAAGTTGTACTATAAGCGTGCGGATGGCAGTGAAAGCCTCGCTACGCACCTTGACCGCTGCCTAAATTGCAAACAAACCATGTACTTTCAATAATATGTCAATGTAGACTATACGCAAATAGATTAGTTTAGATTAGATTTATATTTACCCGACATTTTAGTTAATTTTAAACACATAACTGGAGTAACTCCTATATTGCAATCATAAATTTATTCATAAGCCTACACAATGGTAAATTGCGATCGTACATGCACTGAGCGGTGTAGGCCTACTTAACTATCATTTAAAAAGTTGTACATTTGTGTACATTCATGCCTATCATCTATGCAAATTCTCTGCAGTCAATTCTGAACGATAAGATATTTATGCATTTGTAGAACTGTATTCCAAGAAGTGTGTGGGGTGGGTTTGATTAAATATAGCCTAATTCACGTAGACGAAATCCGATGTTACTGTCACCTCTAACAGGCCTATACGTTACAATTGTGATGTCAGGCACCGTGACAATGAGGTCTGTCCTTTAGTCAAAGATTAGGTGCATAGATGCCTAATACGCGCAGCGGTAGAGAATCTAGCTATGCTCCTCTAAATAATAATCTAGACTAGTAGGAATTGGTGTCATCCCGGTGTGACATCACAACTCTAGCGCGATAGCTAAAAACGTTTGGTTGTCAAGGTGGTTGCTATATGCTTATCTCGGCTTTGGCTGGGCGGATTACAAAAATTTAAAAAGCATTTTGTTCTTCTAGTAAAGGAGAATCTGTATTATGATTGTCAAGTTAATCAGAGCGATTGAGTATCTAGTCCTCACAACATCTTTAAGTTGATGTGCAATACATAAGAGGATCTGAGGTCCCGTTTAACCCTTAGCACTCTGATGTCAATATTCTATAGATCTTTTACTGTGTTAATATCACAGAAACTGGTGTACACACTACATTTTTCAACAATTTTCCTGGAATATGTTGCTGTCTACGACAGCACCATCTCCCACCAAGTTTGTTGAAACATGAACACCAGTTCATCTTCTAATTTAATTTGAAAATTAAAAATCTTGACACCAGAGTGGAAAGGGTTAATATGACTATTATTAATAGAGTAAAAAATTATCACATTGCACAATCGTTAACGAGTGAAATGTGATACTTTTTGACGAGGTTGATAATTATGATATGAAATGGGACCGAGTTTGAGATTGTATTTAACAAATAAACTGATATTTTGACCAATTTTTCAATAAAGTCGATCCCTAAAACACGTTTAAACACACCATTTTGCGCTGTTCATTTTCATTGCTGTGTCACATCACCCACTAAGGGTTCTGACCAATATGCCACAAAATATAATGACAAACAAAACAGTTATTTTAGACGTGAAATGACTTTTAAAATTTCTGTGTCTATCACGTAACTTTACAAACCTATTTCCTAACTAAGCTATCTATATTAAAAAAATTTAAATCAACAACATAACGTTTTACATTTTCACCTCTGTCGTCGCTAGGAAACATTTGAGGCGTCACAGGGCATATGGGATTATTATGTGTTATCTATCCAATGAAACTAGTATTTACATTTTATCTTACCAATGAAATGCTTTCGTTGAATATTACAAGTGTGTTCCCATAGAGAAATCGGGAACAGGCTGAAAGTCTTGTTTATATGAGAACGGATATCACAGTAATTATCACTAATTATCATTGATCTCAAGTTATCCGTTTCATCGTGCTGAAATTACATTATCTCCATTTGAAGGCTACATGTACCATAAAGAAAATGATAGGAAAGTGAAAACTTGGTCAAAATCTAAGCACACTGCCTAGTTATTGTCTTTCCAGTAGAATGGTTACCTACTACATATATACAAACAGCATATTTGAGCAAAATACTTGAGCGGGCACAAAAGTGAAAGAACGAACAGAGATTTTGATTTAAATTCCACAGTAGCTGGCAGTTAGACGGGTTGGTAGGGTCTGAGTATTTAGCCTACATGAACCACTGTCAGGCAGGTCTAAAGTTACTCATTGACACTTCAAATTTCAGTATGTTAAATTTAAGACCAGACACCTGTTGAATATTTTGAAACTAATTTGAGATCATGGCAACAGTTCACAGAAAGATTTGTTTCAAAATATTCAACAGAATATTCCAGACATAACAAGAAGCCCAAGGGGCCGGTGTCGCTCACCTGGAATTATTGGCGACTGGCACACCCGAACAAAATGAGATGAGCACTGTAAAAATTTACCAATCAAATTTCTGTGAAGAAAGTTTAGCCGAGTATTATTAAAATTGGCCCGGTGGTTAATAATTAAGAAAATACTAGATGTTCACCAAAAACGCTATATTTTGATTGATTTATGGTGGTCGTGTTTTTTTTATATATCAACTGTCCATGGACACATCTTAATGGCATTACAGCCCTAATCGTATCAGCCAAATTACGGCCCAATCCATTCAGCTGTTCTGGAGAAGTCGTTTTCATGAAAACTAGGTCATCCAAGATGGCCGTCGAACCATTTGCCAAATTAAGTTCCCTCGAACAAACTTGGTTCAGCTCTTGCCCTAGATCATATATCATGAGGTCTGCATCGATCCCCCAAGCAGTTTCAGAGATTTTTAAAGACGTTTCTAAAAGTCGGCCAAAATCCAAGATGGCCACGGGGCAAATTGGTCGATCATCTTCCTTTGAATCGGCACAGTGGTTCTCAGGAAGACATTTTAAATTTCTCATTGCTTTAGTATGGGAGTTTTTGGTAGGAAAAAGATCCAAGATGCCCGACAAACCGCTTATCCGATCGTTTAAAAAATTGCAAATTTGAAATCAGAATACCTAAAAACCCAAATAAAACCAATTTTGGCTTGGTCGATGGCAGACATGTTTTTTTATGTATCAACTTCCCGTGAACAAAATCATACCTGCCAAATTTCGGCCCGATCCGGTCAGCGGTTCTGGAAAAGTTATTTCGCGAAAACTACATCATCCAAGATGGTCGCCAAGCTATTTGGCCAATCAAATGCCATTGAACAGACTTGGTACAGTTACTCGCCTAGATCATATTTCATGAGTTTTGAATCGATGTCCCCAAGTGGTTTCGGAGATTTTTAAAGACATTTCTTAAAATAGGGCAAAATCCAAGATGGCCACTGGCAAAATTGGCCGATCAGCTTCGTTTGAACAAACTTGGATCCCTATGCCTTACAGATGATTCCTGCCAAATATAATTGAAATCGGCCCAGTGGTTCTCGAGAAGACATTTTAATTTTCCCATTGCTTTTAGTATGGAAGTTTCTGCGGGAAAACAATCCCAGATGGCCGCCGAACCGTTTATCCGACAGTTTCCAAAGTGGCAAATTTGAAATCACCATACTCAACAACATATATAAAACCAATTTCGACTCAAATCCATCAAAAAAAAAATTCAAAATGGCTGACAAATGCGGTACATTTTGATTGGTCAAGGGAGGCCATGTTTTTTTTACGTATCAACTTCTCTTGAACCAACTTTAATGGCCCTTAGTCCTAATTATAACTCCCAAATTTCGGCCCGATCCCATTAGCGGTTCTGGAGTTGTTTTCGGGAAAGCTAGGTCATCCAAGATGGCCACCAAACTATTTGGCCAATCCAGTTCCTCCGAACAAACTTGGTTCAGCTCTTACCCTAGATGATATTTCATGAGTTTTGAATTGATCCCTCAAGTAGTTCCGGAGAAGATTTTTAAAGACGTTTCCTAAAATCGCCCAAAATCCAAGATGTTTCCTGTCATCTACCAGATCATGGAGAACAGGACTTCTTTCTAGGGTCCTAGGCTATTATTATATAATGGCTATGTAATGGATAAGATACAGATTCTGGTGAGTTCATCAGAATGGTCACTACAGTAAGAGTGCTTGCTAAGATACATGTCATGATATAGTTAGTGCTTTAGGCAATATTTAAAATAAATTCAAATTTAAAAACTTGTCTCTACAAATTGTTGATGATTTGCCTGTTTTATTAGTTTAATATCATGGATATTTTTTTAATCATGTGTGTACTGAATTTTTGCCAACACATTTTCTAAGACCTATAACTCTGGACCGATTGAATATTTTGAAAACAATTAATTTTAAGCCGCTGGTGGTGGCGAGAGCAAAACAAAGTGGCCTGGTTCTTACCTTTGATCAGGTGTGAGGGGCAGCCACAGGTTATCATCTGTCACTGATGATTGTCTTGAAGAATAATGCTCGGGAGATAATGGTCTCTGTTGAAGTTGTACAGAAATCACCTCACCTTTCTTCAACCAGTTACGTGTGTAAATCCAATTAGGCAACTCACTTAATCCTGTACACAGTCGGCTGACATTTCTCAATGCTTCAGGAGTCAGTTTTCGCAACTGTTGCTGCAACTGTGTTTTCGTGATCATATACATTGGTCCGAGAAAATTACGATTGCACTTTTTCTTATCATGTCCAGTTGAATCAAATCCAAATGTGTCAAATCCATTTTTATCAAAACCATATTTGCTTAGACCGAATCGGTTATAGCCATTTTCGTCAAAGAGTTTTGTTGTAATTTGAACTGACCCTTGGGAGCGACTGACATTTCTATGGTAACCAAAAGGTGTCAAGCCATTACGATTAAAACCATAACGATTATATCCAGATCTATCGTACCCCTCAGCATCAAATCCATCTGCGTTAAACGTATCAACACTAAACCCATAATGATCCAATCCCATCTTGTCATAGCCATTCCGTCCAAAACCATCCTTATCAAATCCTTCTCTATTGTAGATTCCTCGCTGGTCTTTATTTTTCCGCACATCAAAGCCAAATGCATTAAATCCATCCTTATCAAATCCTTCTCTGTTATACCCATGGTGATCATAGTTATCAGATTTCTGAGGGAATTTTCGCAATTTTCCAACACATGGTTGACCGTTACCCATTTCTGCATATCCAATGCAGAGCTGTTTCTCAGAATAGAAGACATCATCTGGGGTGAGGGGAAATGGCATCAATGGAATATAGCGTAATGATTGTGGATATAGGAAGGCATGGTCCTTATGCAACCACTGCCAGTCATACCATAGCTTGTCAATGAATGCCACATGTGAAAAGAACAATGGATCGTAGGGCGCCATATCTGTCAGCATGTGACCACCAATAAAATATCGAAACAAGTGTGACATGCTTTCAATTATTAAGTTGAAGTTTTCATACGGTTTCTCTCGCATAAGTTCCTCAATATCAACAAGGTCTGGTAAATGTACAGAAACATTAAATCTGCGACGCATGCATGGTGTCCAATATGGAGGGTGTTGTTGTTTAAAAGGATGATAGCGAACACATTCTGTAACATTGTCGCCAGTTCCACCAAAATAATTAGCAGCCCAAACCCTTGATTTCTGCATCACGCCTACATCGGTAGTCCAATCATAATATGGAATTGCGATCTTACAATTGTTCCTTTGTATGCTCTGTTCAACAAACTGTAGGAAGGCCCTATTCCAGGGTAGAAATCCAAAATTTCCAACTGCCTTTGGTTTATGTTTCATATACAACTCTGCAAAACTGTACCATTGTGAAGGATGACCCAATGTCAAATCTCTGACAGCACCTTGATAACGCTTCAACTCTGCTAAATTTAGATCACGAATTTCCATGCGCTTATTTACTAAAATACACTCACACTCGACAGTCTTTTTCCAGGTGCATGTGCACTTCTGACATGCATCCATGAATTCTGTACCCAGACTGTAAGTCTTGTTCTTATAAGTACACCCACAATTCTGTCCACAATCTACTTCATGACAACGCTTGCCAACTGAGAAAGACACAACCTCATTTCCATTTTCAATCTGCAATGTCTGACATCGGTCCAATGTAGCATGCTGACAATTGTACTCATAACCAGCCACTTGTCCGAATGGGTCAACACTTTCTCTACTGTAACCATAGCAATTGAAACCTGCCCTGAATTTGAAAGATAAGACATTATTATTATTATTTTGCAAGTTATTATTATTATTATTATTTATTTCTGCGATGAAATTCGCAGATTATTAAAATCACTCAGGATCTTTCTTCCTTCTTTCTTATTCTTCGTCAAAAACCTCTGACCGCATCTCCTCAACTCCAAACTGGGTCAACTTCTGCTACCTAGTCTGGAATGGTGTGCTATTCAAAAGATTTTCAGTATTGATCTTTAAACTGCTACTACACCTAGAGCTTTGATTGGATCAATACCATACATGGTGAGGATGTTACCGCTGAAGATTTTTTTTTCTAAAAAAAAATGGCCGCTAGATCTTTGACTCCCAGTGCATGGAAAATGGCCCCATAGGGAATGAATGGGAATTTCATGATGGATTTTTGAACTGCGACTACACCTAGTCTTGATCGCATCACTACCATTCTTGGTTGGGATGTTACTAATCGAGGACTTTGAAAAAAAAAAAAATGGCCGCCATGTGAAAATTTTGGACAAAAATACAAGTTTTCATTTTTGCAGAAATGGTGAAAAAAAGAAAAAAATTGTCGAAAAGGCCGCCATGCACACATTTTGGGTAAAAAATATCAGTTTTCATTTTTTTTTACAGAAATGAACAGGGTGATAAATGGTGGAAATTAATCTTTTTATTTAGTTTTTTTCAAAATGGCTGCAGAAATTTGTTTGTCTCCGATCGACTTCAAGTTTGGTGAACTTATAGGTCTTTTATTGACTTGATTTGGTATAAATTTTAAAGTTGATCAATCTAACAGTTTTTGAGAAACCAGCTTTTCTGTGCCACATTTCCCCATAGTAAACCTATGGGATAATAGTTGAACACCGTTCTCGCCAAGAGTTTTCCGACAGCAACAGCGCCCAGTCAGTTAGTTTCGAAATATTCAACAGCATGTTTATTATATAGTAAAGGCATAGAATTCGTACAACAACGCTTAGTCTGACATTAATTACGCCTTCGTGATGAACTTAGCTAAGATTTGAACCAAATTGGATCCGTAGTTTCTGATATCCATAGATCCAGAATTTGATCCAGGTGCTACATCATTCATGACCCAACTGATTATGAGATCATTGTACAAGTCACGTAGATTATGATGCCATATATGATTGATAGATAAACTGAAATCCTCCATTGATCACATAAGTTTAATAAGATCTCATTTCTCTTACCGAGTTCTAAATGAGATCATACCGAACAAGTGTGATAAATTTGATATGGAATGGCAGAGTTTGAGATTCTATGTATCACAATCTATTGTTTCTAATTTCCACTCCAAACCTCTCATTATCCTCACAATATGAAATGAGAGGTCCAAGGGGCCTGTATCGCTCACCTGGAATTATTGGACACTGGCAAAACCGAACAAATGAGTTGACCACTGAAAAAATTAATAATCTAATTTCTGCGTAGTCATTGCTAAGCAACGTGGCTAGTAGGTAGGTCACTCGCTTAATCCTTTAATGATTAAATTTCGACAGGAATATCAACATTTTTGCTTATTGAATAATCATTTACAGTGCAAGAGAACACAATTTTTGAAACATTACCATTGGAATGACTGGCTTGGTTATTGAGCAAGTCATTCCTGGCTTGGTTATTGAGCCAGTCATTCCAATGGTAAATTTGCAAAAACAGTTTTCTTTTGGCCAACAAATGGGCATTCCTAAAGGTCACTGCAGAGATTTGGTGTGGCTGGTGTCACCATGAAAGTTAATTAGACAAACCACATGTTGAAATGATCCAAACTGAATAGTGTAATTTATCGTGAAATGATTGAAATGGAAGACAATGTGCTTTATTGTCAAAAATATTTAGAATAGTTGAATTCGGTAATGGACATTTCCAGCTTTAGCTACGTCCCGACCATCTCTAGCTAAACTCCACCCACACCTCGCTCTTGTTGGGATCGATTGACTATCAATTTCCAGAAAACTATTCAGGTAAGCTGTTGAATACTGTGAAACTAATTTGACTGGGTGCTCAGACAAATTAGTTTCAAAATATTCAGCTGCATGTTTTTTAAATAGCAAAAACATACAATTCGTACAACGTGTCAGACTATTAATCGCTAAATACGGGCTTAATCGAATGATTCATGACGTAATGATTATGATATCAGCATACACGTCGCGTAGTTGATTATGACATCATATGATTTAGTGAGGAAATGGATTCATGAATTGTCTACGTTTACCAATTTCCCATATAATGATAAACTAGGATAAGCATAGAAATTTTGAAAAGTAGACTGATACAAGTCATGTAACACTCAAATAAGCCTAGCATATGCTATCAATGAACAAAAATATCAAAGACAAATAATTGCTAATCAACAGCAATCAGAGATTGCAGACCCATACCCTCCCATTTTTGTCACATTGTAAAATGCTTTCGGACTATTTGAATTTTTTATTTTGGGGGATTTTTCAGATCACGGCCAAAGTTGTGGACTACTAGTGTAGGTCACACCTTTCTTGTGTTAAGATTTGAGCCAAATTGGATCTGTATTTCTGAGATATCCATAGATCCAGAATTTGATGCCGGTGCGTTTATCCAGATCACAACAAAACACTGCAAATCCTCTTGCACAGAGAATTCCTGTGTTGTGTTAAAATCTTAGCCAAATCAGATCAGTAGTTCCTGAGATAAAGCTCTGGACACACACTCTCACACAAAAACATAAGCAGACACACACAGACAGACACAGTCGGACAGAGAAAATCAAATGTAATGCCATCCTCCATTTATGAGACGATGGTAAATATTCGTAAACATACCTATTGTATCCTTCCACATCATACCCATCAGAGTCATAATCGATGATTCCGTCGTATTCACCAACGCGACTATATCCAGTCAGATTGAATCCATCTCTGTCATATCCTTCCTTATCATATCCATACTGATAGAGGCGAGTGATATCATAACGTGATTCTGTCGAAGCAAAGATGCATTTATTGCTAATAGGTGAGAATTGATGAATCCTATATGTCACTCAAGTATATGATGTCATAATCAATTACATCACACATAGGATGACATCACAATCATAAATGACAGAGAACACTCCGTCATGGAGCTGGAATAGTAGGTCAAGTCTATGAATTACATGTCTTTGATGGATTTACTATTTAATAGACATTCTGTTGAATAAACAAAATCACGGATTTCTTTTTCCACGAGAGTTGATACTTACCACCCTGATACTTCATGATATTTCCTAAATATCGACCTAGCTTCTATAATACTCAGAATTAAAAAGAAAACGCTCCCACTGGGCAGGTTACACAACTGACAGTCCAGCGGATGTGCAGCCCAAACTCGCACATGCGCGGGGCTGACTCATTCTATTCCAAAATATTGGCTGACCTAATTGTAACATAAAATGCCAATAGACCGAGCCTCTGTGGGGCGGAGAGGCCGGGATCGTATCAGGGTGGTAAGTATCAACTCTCTTGTGAAAAAAGAAATCCGTGATTTCGTTTATTTCACATCAAGAGTATACTTTCCACCCTGATACTTCATGATATAGCCAGAATTCGTAAGAGAATTCGGCGGGAGGGAGGCGAAGGTCAGAAGACCGGCTCATCCCTGGAAGAGCAAGCTTTTGCTTTTAGAGTACAACAAACATCTGAAATTGTGTATGTAAACACAGTCAGGAAATGATTTGGACATCGGATAACACGACCGATGTTGAGAGTAATGACCGTTTCACATCCGCTACGCCGCCCCCCCCTTTTTTAAAGAGGGAGCAATGACCTCAATGTCCTATACGCTCTCTATGTACTCATGCTAAAGTACTATAAGACATCGGACGAAAGCTTCATTTCGTATACTCTCAGATGGAACCACAAAGAACACAAAACCATCACCATTTTAGTAAGTAATATAAAAAGCGTGACAAAAAATAACCATCACCAGATATAGGACTAACCTATTTTGACGAGATTCCCCTTTGATCACCGCTGGCGATGATAGGTACAGTACAGAAAAGCGGGGATTCCCCAAACTAAATTGCACTGAGTGTGAGTCAACGGCCTTATGTACAATATTTACAAATTTATATACAGATTTAACGTTTATGTAAAATCGATAAGGCAAGTGGATTTGACGTGTCACATAGGTAATGATTTGTAAAACTAGACTCACAGTGCCATTGTTCTACTGACATAATGTCATCCACAGGCACTCCGTTAAACACAGCCATGGATATCACTACGCCACGGACACTGTGAGCCTTGGCCATGTCAACTTGTTTACCCGTGGCGGCTTTGTGGCAATGCTGGATGCATTCCACAATCCACCTAGAAATGGTATCTTTAGACGCTCTCCCATGGGGTTCAATGTAAGATAGCCATAAAGCACTAGGGTCCGTCCGCCATTCCTGTGTACGTTGTTTCTAACATGTTAATGCACGGACTGGACACCAAGCCTTTGAATTAGGATCCAACCTAGACAAAGCGGGTAAAACTATAGGCTGACCAGGATATTTTAAAGACTGGTTCTTCGCCATAAAGTTAACTCTAGGTAGAAGCCTAAGGCCTTCCCCTGTCACCACAAAACGGTCTGGCTCTGCTGACAAAGCATGTATTTCACTTCTTCGTCTGGCTGAAGATGCAGCAATCAGAAAAACTGTTTTAAGCATCAACATTTTCATGGAAATGGAGCTTAGTGGTTCAAAGGGTTTATCTGCTAATACTTGAAGTACTAACGATAAACTCCAAGACGGAATCACTGGAGGATTCCTTGGTCTTAGATTACCCATGCCTTTGATTAAAGTATTTAGATTACATACTTCATCATTTCCCCTAATAGCCAAGCAAGGGATAACTGACATTAAAGCTGACTTGTAGCCAGCAATAGAGTTAGGCTTGAGGCTATAGGCATCAAAAAGGTGACAGAGGAAATCGGCTACTACCTGAATAGATGCTTCCATTGGATTAATACATCTTTTTGAGCACCATTCAGCAAATCTGTTGATTTTATAATTATATGAGGTTGATCACCTTCTGGCTTTTGCCATAAACATGGCTGTTTGCTCAGTAAAACCCTCCTTAACTGCTGATTCCTTGACAACATCCACGCAGTCAATTGGAACATTGACGGGTTGTTGTGCAAGGCCTTGCCCTGGAAGATTATGTTGTCCATCAGAGGCAGAGGAACAGGATTGCAAATCAGAAGGTCCAGCAGATCCATATACCATGATCGGCTTGGCCAATCTGGGGCGATCAGAAGCACTTGGCATTCCTGCTCCCTGATTTTCTGGAGAACTTTTGGAATCAGGATTGCTGGCGGGAATGCGTATGCATACATTCCTTCCAACTGATAGCTAACGCATCTATTGCGATAGCGCTCGGATCTGGAATCGGAGAGACGTACGTCGTCATCTTCGCATTCTTGTTCGTTGCGAATAAATCTATGTTGGGCTTGCCCCAGTGGTTGAACAGGCGATCCGCCACACATTGATTTAGTTGCCATTCCGTGGGAAGAATGCTCATTGTTCGGCTCAATGAGTCTGCTAATAGATTTAGCCTTCCCGGAATATGAACTGCTTTCAGGGAAATCCCATGATCTAGGCACCAGCAAAGCAGTTTCCACGTCATCATACAGAGACTGGGCGACTTCACTCCGCCCTGACGGTTTTTGTAAGTCACTACTGTTGTATTGTCTGATCGAACCAGAACACTCTTGTCCTTGACCTTCTCTAGGAAGTGTTCCATGGCTAAGACTACTGCTCGCATTTCCAGCAGATTGATATGTTCTCTTGACTGATCCAGATTCCAAAGCCCTGATACTTTGTTTTCTTCCAAGCAAGCTCCCCATCCCTCCATTGATGCATCTGTATACTTTGTTAACTGAGGGTGGGGAGGTCACAACGTCACCCCCGCCAGGAGATTTTCTCTCTTCATCCACCATTGAAGGGGGTGAATAAGAGGTTCCAACACTGACACTTTTGAGTCCAGGAAACCCGTACTCTGGGTCCACTGTGTCATGAGAAATAATTGGATCGGCCGCCGCGTAAGGCTAGATCGAAGAACATACCCAGGTAAACAAACTTCTGGGATGGAGTCAGCTCTGACTTTTGAAAGTTGATTATCCAGCCTAGATCTGTAAGAGTTTTCAAAACTATCTCCAGATTTTCTGATAGACTTTCTTGAGTGTGTGCCTTTAACAGCCAGTCGTCTATGTACGTGTGGATTGCTATGTGTCTCCTGCGGAGGTATGACGTCATAGCTTGGACCACTTGAGTGAAGACCCAAAGAGCCATCGATATACCAAATGGGAGAACCCTGAATTCCCATTGGCGGCCCTGAAATGCAAATCTTAGGAACCGACGACAAGCTCTTCGCAAATGGGAATGTGAAAATAGGCATCTTTTAGATCTATTGATGCTGTCCTCAATCCTGCTAACACCGTTCTCAGTTTCCATTTTGAAACTTGGTGTGAGGATAAACCTGTTGAGAGGCTTGAGGTTGAGAATTGGTCTCCACTCTCCAGTGCTTTTTGTCACTAGGAACACGGTTGAATAATAACTCGGACATTTTTGTGCTGGTTGAATAGCGTGTTTTAGTATGAGGGATTGAATTTCTTCCTCTATACACAACCGTTGATCTGGATCTTTTGGATTTTGAGTCCAGATCGGAACCAGAGAGAGGCACGATGGCTGATTTGAAATCCAGTCAGGATGGTAACCGACTGAAAGCCATCGCAAGACTGAGTGGTCCTGAGTAACCCGCTCCCACTCATGCATGTGGAAGGCCAGACAGCCTCCCATGGGTGCACCTAAGGACTGAGGTGGACCCGAGAAGTGCATGAGAAGCCCTGTCTCTGGTGGCTGTCCTAGCAGCACTGGTGTGGTCTTTTTGAGAGGCGACCCATCAGGTTCGGCTCCCACGACCAGAACCCCTTGCTCCTCTACCAGCGCCACGTGCACCTCGGTACGCAGGCTGTCTGGCGGGTTGCGCTGGAGGAGCCTGCGCTCCCCCTAGCTGGTTTACCCTGTCATGGCCGACGCTGCATAGGTGGTTGGCCTCTGACATGGCCACCATCACCTCTAGCCTGCTGAGGGTGGAAGGCAGGGGGCGCTGCTCGAACACGCTCCCTGCGGAGCACTTCAAACTGCTCTCGCAGCGCCCTCTGGTTGTTCACCAGGTTTACGGTTTGTTGGAGGTGCAGACATCCTTCACCTCCAAACAACCCGGGACCTGCCATCGGCGTCCGAAGAAGCCGATTGTACAGGTCCTGCGAGGGGCACAAATTGTCAAGGGAAAATGTGCGCCTCGCCCGTAAACTCCTGGTTACGGATCTCCTCATGCAGTCCAGAGCCAGGTTAATGCCATCCTGGATGGCTCTCTGGACTGCAAGAGGAGAAGTTTGGCGGGCCACGGATGCTGCTACTACCCCCTGTAGCAGCTTGCAAACGTGCGAGAGAGCTGAGATGGCTCCTCTCGTACTTTCCTCTGTGTCCCGCAGCGCAGAATTAGCGTTGCGCAGAGCGCTAGCGCACAAGGGTCCCGTGTCAGACTGGGACCCAGGCCACGTGTCTTCACCCAAAGCCGCACGGTCATCCATGCAAGGCTTTGGAACGACGCCATACTTCTGATATAGATCAGAACTTATACGGCAGCGCCGTGCCACCTCGCGAGGGGCCTTCGCAAGGCGTCCTTTCGGCAGAATGGACGTCTCTGCCGCAGTAAACATATCAACGATATGCTCCGCATACGGCAGAGATGGCATGGTGCTCGTCACTGGTGTCCCGCTGGGAAGCCGGTGGATCGACCTGGAGTTCTGGCTTGATGTTCACCAGCCATTGGCAAGCATCCAGCCAGTCTTCCTCGGTGGCCACCTGTGAATGTTCGACGAGCGTAGGACCTTCGTCGTCCTCAACCACATTCATTGGTGGAGTAATGGCCGGAGCTGAAGATACTCCTTGATAGCCAGGGAAGCCATACGGACCCACAAGGGACGGCATGGCTTGCGCCGTGGCTATTCCAGGAGCCGGATCTACGGTGTCATGGGAGGCTAAAAACATGATGTCACTGTCCGGGCCTTCCTCACGGTAACTCTCGGCAAGCCGAGGGATATGGTATGGACGGCCATCGGCTCCTAGCCGTTGAGCCGTGAAACCCACTCCCGAAGTAGTTCCATGGAAAAGGTCACCCATGGGGGGGCCCATGGGAATCCATTTCCATGGCCATTGACTCATCGGTAGGCCATAACAGTGTCCTCTTTTTCCTGCCCAGAAAGATTAGATGCCAAGCTTGAAAAGGGATCAAGCTCGGTCTGGGCAGGAGGGATATCGCATGAGGCGCTGATACCCTTAGCCTTAGGCTGCTCTAAAGCACTCGATAAGCGAGCGCCCGCGGTCATGGCTTTCGCTCCCGGGTCCACGGGCGGCGCAAGCCTCAGCGCCGGACCAACGGGAGCCGTCTCTGGGTCTATAACAAAAACTGGTTTGCTAAGGGAACCAGACCGAGAGATGGGACACTCTGTCCCGGAGCAAATGAAGAAGACAATGACGAACTTGACCCGAGAAGCAAGCTGTGAAGCAACTTCGGGACAAGATCCATGATCGTCTTCTTCATTTCTCCCATCATTTCAAGATGGAAGGCCTTCATGTATGGCATGGACGCCTTCCTCTTCTTACCACACTCCTTTTCCAGATGCCTCTTCTCATCTGCCGCCCGGTCCTTTACCTGCTGGTTTAAAAAATCAGTTAAAACCTCCACCGGCCACGACTCACACACATGGCAATTTAGAAGAGGCCCGCATGTACTGCACCTAGTGCAGTCATGAGGGAAAAAGCGGGCCTTCACAAAACGGTGGCAGGAAGGGCATTTGTTCTCAATAACCCTCTGAAAAGACACAAATGGAAACAATTAGTTTTTAGTTATGACGAACCAAAAAACCAATTGCAGAAGGCTTATTAGATCCGTAAGGAAAACTTTTGACCATCAAATGAAAGATAAGCCAGGCCCATAGAAAAAACTATAGGCCTGACAAAAAGTAAACAAATCCTAAAACCTTGTTATACTTCTTTAAGAAGACAACGGAGACATAAGAATTTGAACTTGAATACCTGAGAGGAAAACTTTTTTAGACTTCACAGCTCTAAACACAGATTCATTAGTAATTGAACTTTATAAACACAATGAACCTATGCAAACCATCAAGAGAGATAAATAACTCAACACTCAGTCAAAAAACTTCTAAAATATTTAGAAATAAATTGACTGAAAATATTTTTTTCTCTCTCCTAAATAACCTCATAAGATGACTTCTGAGGACAAGTGAAGTCTGATAAACAACACAGGAATACCTGATCCTGAGTCAAAAAACCCTGTGGTGGGGGAGAATGCGGAGAAATTACTTCTTATGGTAATAACTCCCTTAGCAAACTCATAATAAAATAGGACAAATATTGTTTAAATAAAATGATACCCTTCAAATATCAGCTCATGTGTCTGAAAAATAAAGCACAACATGCGTTAGCTAATATATAGGCCTCCCCCATAAAAGAGCTAGCCTAATAAAGACGTATCCATGAGATAGCGCGAATCCCGGAAATACCATCCGAGTCAACACGCAAATTTTTTATCAATAAATTTACTAAAGTACACCTGATGGCTAGGACCGGGAGCATCCTCCGCCGACGTGGCAGCGTCAGACATACTAATATAACAGTCAAACAAGTTGCAAAACAACTCAAAGCTTCAAAAAGACAGAAAGCAAAAGCAAGGCCAAAAAGCGTGTTGCAATGGCAGGTCAATATTTTAAGAAGAGAATGAGTCAGCCCCTCGCATGTGCGAGTTTGGGCTGCACATCCGCTGGACTGTCAGTTGTGTAACCTGCCCAGTGGGGGCGGTTTCTTTTTAATTCTGAGTATTATTGAAGCTAGGTCGATATTTAGGAAATATCATGAAGTATCAGGGTGGTAAGTATACTCTTGATGTGAAAAATGTTTTAACAAAGTTGATTGGGTGCGCACCTAGTCAAATCAGTTTCAAAATATTCAACAGCTTACCTGTATAGTTATCCTGATATTGGGATTCTGGGAATTCAGTGTGCCATCGATCCCAACACGGTTAAAGCATGGGCGGAGCTTAGCTCAAAATGGGTGGGCCATAGCTCGAAATGGATACCTCTATTAAAATATATGTCTCCGTATATAATAACAAGAAGCTAAGGGGCCAGAATCGCTCGCTTACAGCATCAGTAATCAGTATTTCAACCAGGAACATGAGATATAAGAAAATCTTAACTGATACTATAGCCATTTCTGTAAGGAACATGGAATTATAAGTTCTGAATGTGAACATTTTGATAGGAAACATGAGCATATTCAGATCAGAAATGAAGGAATTTCAGTTCAAAATCCACAAATTTTGCTCTGAACAAAAGAATTTATTATTGCCACTGACGCAATCAAATTGAAAATTATAAAATTCATATTCAGTAAGACTCAAAAACTCACGTTCAAAATTGTTATGTTTTAGAAACATGATACGTTATTTCTGCACTGTACTATATTTCGGACAAATCTTGAGAAACATCGATTTGCAGACCAAGAGATTATGTTCGAAAATTTACCACTGGAATGATGAGATCGATAACTGAGCCAGTAATTCCCGTGATAAATTTTCAGAATTAGTCTTCTCTTGGTCTGCAAATGGACATCCTATGTAAGAAATTGAAATTTTCTTAAAGAGATTTGAGGATAAATGGGTGGAAGTCCTGCTGACAATATGTTTTCCAACATTTAACTTTCTGTCTGATAGCACATGATATAGGATGTTAAAGTTACCTTTGACAGGCAGAATATTCCTGTGGGTTGTTCCACTCTCTAGTGTTCTCTGCTTTCCTTTCTGATCAAACCCTTTGATGTTAAACCCATACCTGAAAACAACAAACACATTTTTAGTTGAGATTCACAACCACTGTATAAGTCGGTCTGTTGGTTTTTGGCATTGTCGTCAGCTATAGCACATCACACATGTTAGAAACATTGCAATTAATAATGGAGAGCTAAGGGGACTCTGTGTGTGCGTGCATGTGTGCATGTCACGCATGCGCGCTTGAGCATGCGCATGTTTCTATGCTTTTACTACAATTTCATACCTGTCAAAGCCAGTCTTATCATATCCAATCACAAACTGCGCAAGCAGAGGTTTCCGATAACAACATGCTCCAATCATGCATCGTGCCCGACATGATTTAAATGATGAGAAGCTGTTGGCATGACCCAAACACCCACTGCCCTCATGACAGCTAGATGTTCTGGGATTGAAGCTCCATACACGCTGAGGATTCTTGCAACTGACTGAATATAGAATGAGGGAATATTTAGAATTAACTACACTCACTGATATACATATGTGCATGCTCATGCAAGCATGTTATTACATACATAACACAAATGCATGTCTACATGAACGCACACATACATATATATTAACATTTTATATATATGATCTCTGTGCATTTTTTGCGTGGCTGATTCTGCTGTTAATATTGGTCTCACAGTGACCCTATCTAATGACATGTTGATGCACAGGTATAGACAATTTCCTCTACTTCTTGCAATGGCTTGTTATTAATGGTGATAGCCTGATAATTGGCAGCATTTCATCTCATAGAGTTGCTCATACCTCTGTTCAACATTTAGTCACCAATTCTTGCAGTCTCATCTAAGTACTGAGATACCTACCTAAACATGGTGTCAAGTCTATACCTAAATCATTAATACTTGCATACATTTTTATGCACATGCACTTGGCGTATTAAAGTGTAGATTTCGGCTACCAAGAGTAATAGTTATTTTAGGTAAATAAACCTCCTCTACTCGAAAATTGTATTAGTTAATAATATAAATGCTGTATTAAAAAAATATAGGCAAATTATCATTAATTTCCGAGGATTGCCGAACAAAAACTGATTTCTGGGAAGCGGGAAATCCCTCGTACTTGTGACGTCACAAGTGGAACCCGTGAAAAAAGTAGACACGCCGTCGTTTCCCGATAGACTACTCGGTCTCAGACGTGACAGATTTGTATGGAAATTGGGAATATGATATTTGTGTGTCGGTTGGGGCTAATAAGCGCATAGAATTAAAATATTGATCAATACTGCATCTGAAGCGGAGAATGTAATACACATTTCCGGACGATCGCTTAGCGAGGCCGCTCAAAGGCAATTAGCGGGTACTCGGGTACTGGTATGTAAGAATCGGTTCTTCACAATGTTTATTTGTTGTTGTGAAAATTGTTGTTGTAAACACGCATTTATCAGGTTATAGAAAGTCAAAATGAAGAAATACTGTGTATCGTAGAGCACTAAAAGTCACATTGGACGGAATATACCAATTAATTCTTTTGATAGTCCAACGATTGGAGTACACCTGAAAAGCTGGCTTGTAGCGATGAGCAGGTGATTGGCGAGCCATGACTGAGTCAGTGCTGGACAACGTGGGGGCAAGAAATGATACTTTACACTCAGAGCTTTCAAGTTATAAAGGTATAATCATAAATTTATTATCTACATATTGTAATTGTTCAAACAATTAGTTTTATTTTATTAATCCTATTAGAAGATAATTAATTGAATTACTAAAACACCCGTTTTCATTAATTTCACTCAACCAAACCAATCGTCAACTGTTTAGCATGCTGGAAATAGACATTAGCACGCTGATGGAGGTTTACTTTTGTTCACACACATAAGCGTAATGGATATTTCCAATTTAGCCATCCATCATATGACATCATAATCAACTACGTGACGCATAGTATGACGTCGTAATCAATTACAGCAAGAATGACTCAATTTAGTCCATTTAAATGTTTAACAGTCCGACACATTGCATGAATTGTATGTATTTGCTATTTAATAATAGTCACATTAGTTTCAAAATATTCCCTGACTAGTTTTCTGGAAATTGATAGTCAAGAAGTGCAGGGATCGATCGATCCCCACACGAGCATTGTGTTGGTGTAGCTTAGCTAGACATGAGTGGGGCATAGCTAAAACTGGAAAGGTGTGTTGTAAGAAAACTATAATAATGATGTATATTGATTTAGTTACTGTTAAAACATATTGCTGTTGTGTATGTTTGGTGTGCATTAGGTTATTTTGCTACATGTATAAACTGGCATGAGAATTATCAGAGCAGTGTAATGATTACTACCGTCATAAATTAAAATTTCTTTAAAAAATCAATAGAGGACTTAAATAATATCAGATATATTGCACACAATCTTCTCTAAGGACAAAATAAAAAAGGTTATACCGCCAGTCTATACTGGCATCTGTCATGTTAGTTCTCTCTATTTTTAATGAGCAGGCATAGATAAAGACAATGACCACCACTAACTGGTCCCTTAGCCTCTTCGATTAATGGTTGAGTTTAGAATCGATGAATGGTTGAGTTTAGATTTCCATTTAATTTTGAAATGCCTCCAAGTTAATCAGTAATATTATCACAGAGTGGAAATTATATGCCTATGAAGAGACCACCTTATGGAACACAAACAAGTAGCCACTGTATACAGTCTCCTCGCCCGTTAACCCTTGAATTTCTTTTAAATTTCGATTTACTGATGCAAGAGATTAATATTTGAAATTTTACCACTGGAATGACTGGCTCGTTTATCGATCCAGTCGTTCCAATGGTAAATTTTCAAAAATAGCCTTCTTCGTCTGCAAATGGACATTTCTCAAGACCACTGCAGAAGCCATTTTTAAAGGTGACCTCACTGACCCTGAAGGTTTCATTGAAGTTAGAAAATGGGCTTTAATATAAACAAAGTAGCCCCCCCCCCCCCCCACCCCCCACCCACCTACCTGTGTTAACCCAAATCACACCAGTATCTTCTGGGATATCCGTAACGCCATTATTTGTTTTGTAGGCCATGTACATCATTTTCACGGGTGGTCGGATCGCGGCCAAAGTCTGAACGATCCTTTGTATGTTGCTAAGATTTGAGCCAAATCAGCTCAGTAGTAGATACATTTCTGGATACCAAATGCATTACCACCTATGGGATGAGGATTAAACTATGATTCCGGAATTGATTGTAGTACAAAGGTTTTGTTTATGTCAAGAGAGATCTCGTCTGTCTGGATAAATGTTTGAATATTTAACACTTTAATGGTTAAATTTGGTAACAAAAATCAGCATATCTCCTTACTGCATGTTCATCTGCAGGTCATGAGAATTATATTTTTGAAAATTTACCACTAGAATGACTGGCTCCATTATCAAGTCATCCAGTCCAGTGATAAGTTTTCAAAAATTAATCTCTTGACCATGATCATGCATGCTAGAACCCCATATTTATTCGGTTATTGCTGTACAAGAAACATGAACTTTCAGTCTGATAAGCAAACATTTGCTTACCAGTAAATATTAACTACAGAGCGAGCAAGATCACCCTCCACCTAATGACGAATTTTCCGTATGAAACATGGCCATGTTGTGGAAGCCTGATGTACGGTTACAAATCTTCCTATTAAAAATTGAACCAAATTGGTTGACTGATCACAGCCAACATCTGAAAATTCTCTTCACAGTATCAGCCTTTATTGTGTTAACATTTTATCCAAATTTGATCAGTAATTTTTAGCACACCCATTCTGAAGGGACAAGTGACTAAGCGGGCTTATACCATGGTGACCTTTGCCTCTGTCGCCTGCCCATCTAGAATTCTTTTTATGAAAATACTTCTGGCCATTAACCACCGATATTAATCAAATTGTGCTTAGATAGCTCTATGATAGTAGGCTTCCCAGAATTTATCCAGAAATTTGATTGGTAAATTTTCCAATGGCCACCTGAAGATTTGACCTGGACATCTTGGATTTTACTATAATTTTTTTTAATCTTTCAAAACGTATAATTAAATCTTCTTAAAAATGACAAAATTTTAACCAAGCTTGGCTGGCATGACCTTAAACCGCATGGAATTTTTTGATACAAACTATTACTTGATTGGTTGATTTTTACAATGGCTATCTAGGATTTCAAAAATATTTCAAAACACATTTTTGTCTTAAAGATGACAGTATGTTTCAACAAGACCTGTATGTATTTACCTCTAAGATGCTACATTATATGATCATGACGTATGGAGAGGCGAATGGTTGCTCTCCTCTTGCCTAAGGTTAATTCTAGGCGAACATCTCATAGATTGCCTATATTGTTTAGTAACGATGATAGAATATAGAGGCGAGAACTAACACTACTCGCTTCACTGGTTTAAATTTAAATTCAGGAGAGCAGGTGATTACTCCGCTTCGAAATTCTCGTGGAGAGACATGTATGATTCTTGACATTTATACAGAATCTGGTTGTTAAATCTTTTGTGCTCATTTTGGATTTCTGAAATTAGGAATGAAATTTGGTAAAGAATACTTATCAGTAATTAATACATTTTACTACTGGGCCGATTTCAATCAAACTTGGCTGCTATAGTGTTAGGCATCCGAATAGAATATACATAAAATTGATTGGTGGATTTATTTCAGCAGCTATCTTGGGTTTCCAGAAATCCCCCCAAAATTGTTTAACCCTTTAATGGTCATGCCAGCCAAAACCGGCCTCTGTTATGGTCTTGAGGAATGTCCATTTACAGACCAAGAGAAGACAATTTTGAAAATTTACCACTGGAATGACTGGCTTTATACCCGAGCCAGTCATTCCAGTGATAAATTTCCAAAAGTTGTATTCTCTTGGCCTGTAAATAGACATTCAATAGGCAGATATTAAAATCTTTTGACCAAATTTGACCATTAAAGGGTTAACATGTTACTCTTACAAATCTCTGGCCACAATGTGTGCTTTTAAAACTAAAAACTATTGCTGGCAACAGTACTCCAGGTGAGCGATACTGAGCTCCAAGCGCGCTATCAGATCTGAATGCAATACCTTATTACCTCTACAGGGCAAGGGTAATGAGACAAACATGATAAGCCTACAGGTACAATAACTGAAGCACTAGTGTCTCCATATTTTGAAAGTAAAACGACTAAAGGTGACAAGATGATTGAATTCTGTTTAGTCAAAGCATAATAATTAGGATATTAATCCTTTATCTCTCACAGACCAGCTATTACCGATTTGTTATAATGTAGGGGAGATTCTGTTGAATATTTTGAAACTAATTTGACTGGGAACTTTTGCTCTCTATGGCAACAACAACTTCCAGTCAAATTATTATCTTCAAAATATTCACAACATCATTATTGAATAGCTCTTGATATCGAGAGGCTGTAATTAAAAAGGTCAGATCTTTATGAAAGTAGATACACCGATGTATATTTTAGAAAGAATAATGCTGTAAGCTATTCAAGACAATAACAGTTTAAAACAGTATTATTTCAAAATATGTCTGTTTGAATTCTTGTTCACTTAAAGAGTAGACTTCTGAAAGTGCTTCAATATCCTTCATATTGATTCAACAAACTCGGGGAACATGCTTCATACATGTATTTCAACATCTCTCTTTAACTGTCCTTTCTTTTGCAGGTCTGGGATAGTCGTGTTACTCATGTACTGAAGTCTTCTGTAGCAGAGTGTCAGTCTTACCCTGAGAGTGACACTGCCCTTGAGGAAATCTGTGATTTTAGGTGGTTTAACCATTTATCTAGAGGACTAGACCCACTTTCTGAGATAACGACGTGTCATGTGCATAACTTTGCTCAGTTGAATATGTGATGTTATAGTGTGTGCTTTAGTAAGAACTGGTGTAATCCCCTGGTAGGATGAGAACTATCGCAATGTCGGACACTCAGTGTGGAGGCTTCCTTCAGTGACACACACCTATTATTGATAACCTACTGAACAATATGTAGTATTCACACATGCGGCTATATTTCACTCACTGTCTGCAGATTTGATCTATATGGGACAAAATTAGGTACATATTGTGCTTTAATCACCAGTCGGAATTCTACTGTCTATGACTCTATGTTCTGAGAATATTATCATATATATACTGTTGCGATACAACAGATTTAATAATCTTTCACAATAAAAACTTTTATTATTGCTTAAATGGTCAAATTTCATTATTAGTCATTTGAAATTGGTGAAATTATCATTAATTTCAAAGATTTGTGTCAATCAACGCTACCTCCAGAACAGCCACCATAATATATTATAATTTAAAGAAAATGAAAAGATGAACATCGAAATGTTGTTGATTGGTACCATCATAGAGGAATAAACTTATTAACTCCAGTAAAATACCAGAGATGAATCAGAATAACTTAAAACGATGTTTCTAAACATAGACATTAACCATGTATTTATCTGAATAATCGGAGCAATCATTTTACCCATATTGCAAACAATCAAAGATGTAAGTGGACGTAAGTGCCTATCAGTGGGGTTTAAGTGCCATGCAAATAGTATTCCATTTGTGCATTGATACCTTTAACAGAGCTTATTTATTGGTGCAATACTGCCGATTATTTTGAAAACAATCTGACTGGAAGTAGTTGCTAGCAGCAGCAAGGATTCTCAGTCAAAATGTTTTCCAGTTGGCTAGTATAATTTTCACTGATTGTTTCTATGGTCACAAAATGATGCCAGTGAATAATTTGAAACCATTTTCACTGAAATTCTTTGCTGCATATACCAGTGGCCTGTCAAATTGTTTTCAGAATAGTTTCAGGTATTTTATATCGCTTTTACTAGCAGATATACTAGTAGATCACTGTTATATAACAAGTACAGTAATAACAGGACCGCTTGTAAAAAGGAACAGAATTAGATTTATCTCTCCTCGCGCATCTGAGCATTGGGAGGCATATTAAGGTAGTTTAGTTGCTTTAAGTTATTCTGATTCATTGTATCTTCTTTACTGGTGATAGTAGTTACATTACTCTCTGGTGTTACCAATCAACACCATTTGGAAGCTCCCTTTTCCTTTACCGTAACCACATGCATCAAGTGTGAGCAAGATTTATCCATGATGTTTTGTTGTCCATGATTCTCTTAATTCTTTTGGTTTTATCCATGAAACTCCAGTATCAGTCTGACAGTCTATAGCTTTTTTCAAGGGGGTTAATACAATATAAGAAAGCTGTTGGATATTCAGCAAATAATTTTACCAGAAGGCAGTGTTAGCATAATCCTTTCATTGACAAATCCCTGAAAAAATAAATTCTGTACGACATAAAACTTATTCTGTTGAATATTTTGAAATTGATTTAACTGGAAGTTGTTGTTTCCTAAGGCAGCAACAGTTTCTAGTCAGATAATTTCAAAATATTCAACAGTTTTCCTCTATGGTTGCCTTGAAAATTAGATATGGGGAATTCATCCGTGAAAGGGTTAAAGCAAACGGGTCAGAAAAGCATAGCACAATGAAAGCGTGGGCCTTCACAGTACACTCAGGTATTAGTACAGTCATTCTATGTGAAATCATAGCACAATGAAAGCATGGGCCTTCACAGTACACTCAGGTATTAGTACAGTCATTCTATGTGAAATCATAGCACAATGAAAGCGTGGGCCTTCACAGTACACTCAGGTATTAGTACAGTCATTCTATGTGAAATCATAGCACAATGAAAGCATGGGCCTTCACAGTACACTCAGGTATTAGTACAGTCATTCTATGTGAAATCATAGCACAATGAAAGCGTGGGCCTTCACAGTACACTCAGGTATTAGTACAGTCATTCTATGTGAAATCATAGCACAATGAAAGCGTGGGCCTTCACAGTACACTCAGGTATTAGTACAGTCGTTCTATGTGAAATCATAGCACAATGAAAGCATGGGCCTTCACAGTACACTCAGGTATTAGTACAGTCGTTCTATGTGAAATCATAGCACAATGAAAGCATGGGCCTTCACAGTACACTCAGGTATTAGTACAGTCATTCTATGTGAAATCATAGCACAATGAAAGCGTGGGCCTTCACAGTACACTCAGGTATTAGTACAGTCGTTCTATGTGAAATCATAGCACAATGAAAGCATGGGCCTTCACAGTACACTCAGGTATTAGTACAGTCGTTCTATGTGAAATCATAGCACAATGAAAGCATGGGCCTTCACAGTACACTCAGGTATTAGTACAGTCATTCTATGTGAAATCATAGCACAATGAAAGCATGGGCCTTCACAGTACACTCAGGTATTAGTACAGTCATTCTATGTGAAATCATAGAAGATTGTTGTTGCATCAACTATTGAAATTACTATGATTCTTGTGCATGGCTAAATTTCTATAAACTGAGAATATTCGGAATATCAGATCATTATTAACTCACCTGACCTGTAGGCCCAAATGAGCCTATGCCATGGTGTTCGTCCGTCGGTCAAATTGCATATCCTGGGTCAGCTTATGCAATGGTAATTCGGTTGTAATGAATAACCTGGACAAATTTGCACAATATTCATGTCGTTGATACATGTATATTTTTCAATTGGGCCGCTATGGCGTCAAAAGTGTCTGTTTTTGAAGCAATGTTGCCAACTGAAAGCTTTTACTGTTTGAGATTTAGCTTTGACCTCAAAATTGGTGCACATATTCAGGACCCCATAGACAAACATTCGGCCAGTTGAACCAGAGTTATTCACAGTGTCCAATTTGAAGAAATTGTTGCTGAAAGCTGTTGCATTGTGATTTTTACCCAAAAGAAGTCGAAGCACTCCATTCTCATATTAACCCTTGCGTCCGGCGATGCAGGTAAAAAATCATGACAGTTATGGCCGATTATGAGATAAATGCTGACAAATTGAGCTTATGCCGTGGTGCTCAGCTGTCTGTAAAATTGCATCTTCTATGACCAATTTCAGGCAAATTTGTCTGGGAGAATCTTATCGTGTTAGCAGGGCTCGATTATAAGACTAACCTGTTAACCCGAGGATAGTAGAATTTCATATGGGCTAGTAAAACTGCACCTGCACTAACCTGTCTGGGTTAGTTTCTCTCAAAAGAGGAAATACAAAAAAATACTATTCTAATGTCATTATGTTGAGTACCCACCAAAGGCAGCAACGGCTTTCCAGACAAACTAATTTCAAAATATTCAACGGCTTCTCTGTATCGGTGATTGGATTAAAGAAGTGATCAGCTTTGAGCTTACAAACATTGGGTTAGTGAAGTTTGCTGCGGGATAGTAAAATCAATGATGCACTATCCTGTCTAGTTTAGTAGAACAAATCCTTAAAATCTACCCCTGGGTGTTAGGCTCCAGAACATCTCTTCAGAATTCTGATTGATCCATAAATTGATTGGTGAAAATCTTAGATTTTGTAAATGATTTACTGGAAATTGTCAAAATGCATCTCCTTGGTGGATTTCAACAAAATTTGGCCATAAGAACCGTATGGTGCTACGCTTCTGAGTTCAGAACTTCGATTAGTCAGTTTTGGGGTGAAAATCTTGGATTCTATGAAAAAGTTCCCGGAAATTGTCAAAATGCATCTCCTCAGCCGCTTGGTTGATTTTAACCAAGTTTAACTAGATGGACTCTATGGTGGTACACTCCAGAAGTTCTATTCAGAAATTTGATTGGTCAGATGTCTCATCCGTAACCATTTACACCTCAAATTCTTCAAAATAAGTATCAATTTTCTCATAGAAAATGTCCATTTGCAGGTTGAGATTATTTTTGAAAATTTATCACTGGAATGACTGGGTTGATTATCTAGCCAGTCATTCCAGTAGTAAATTTACAAAATAGTATTCTACTGGAGTCCTGGTCTGAAAATGGACATTTCTCAGATCTACCACAGAAGCAATTTTTTGGGTGGCGCGAGTATTATTGGGTTAATCAATTCCCAGTTTTAACCAAATTCGGCCAGGAGCACCCCATATTGAGTGCCTGGAATTTTAACTGATCCATTTTCAGGTGAACATCAGGTCTTACGGTTCAGGCTGAAACTCCTGATATTTCATCGATAACTAAGGGTGATTAAAGTTTGTTCAAAAGAAATTGATCAGTGATAAAACATGGCTGTCATGGACCAATCATAATTTACTGTTTGGTGGCCATGTTGGTTCTTTATTGGTTCAATGGAACCTTTCATTCGATCTGATTGTGCATTATCAGTGTTCACTACAGGTAGGCAACTATTGGGTGCATGAGACAAGAGTCAAGAAGATTGCCAATGTTTCCTCCTGTGGTAAGATAATCCACCACTGAGCCGTGAGCTGGGTTCGTCGTTTAAGTAGTCGATTGTTGAGAACCATGCCACTCCCTTAAATTTGATTTTAAATTATTTGTTTGTTTGATATATTTATCATGTCGATATTTTCAAGGTAACATTCATGATTTATGCCAGGTTTACAATTCTATCAGTGTTCACTCAAGGAGCTTAAACTTATATAAGCCTATAGGCTCAGCTTTAGCCCATTTCCCAGATGGGCTTTCAAGATTCAAAATTATTATCATAACAGCTAAATTTTTTACATAGGCTTTTATCTTTAAAAAGGAAATAGTGTATGATTTCCAAAAATTTAAAAGCCAAATTATACTTGAGAAATGGGATATCTATAAAGAAATCCATAAGTTTTAAGTTTATGAAAAGTCAGTTATTGACCCATTCACTACTGGTAAGCAATTATCCCATTTAATTACTAAATGCCAATTTATCAATGTTCTAACAGTTTGGACACATTGACAAATTGACATTTAATAACTACATAATATTTTGATGGCAATTTGATATAAATGTGTTGGTGCCGATAATTTTGACAGATTTCATTTTTACAGAACCTCGAGAAAATTAATTTCAGATAAAGGGGTTTCCTTCTTTCGTGTTTATTATTGCTCATTAATATGTATGAGCTGAAAGAATGCGGGTTTTATCCAATCATTATCGCGATTCCGGCATTCCTGTGAAGGAATCGTTTAGTGGACTCGATTTACCCGTTTGTTGCTGGAAAGAAGATACGACGAACCTTCGATTCGCGCAATGCTAAATGCTAGCGGGATGGATTGGCGATTGAGCTGTCGCTAAAAATCGTTTAATATTAGAAAATATATTCTAATGTGTACAGCAGGATTTTAGAACACGATTCACAATTCTTTTTTATATGAGAATCAATAGTATGACGCATTTTTCTAGCGTTGAATGTGAAAATTCATGTATTTTTAACACATGTATGCCTACCACCGAGACCCCCGAAATCTCAATACTATCTCTCGGCAAACATTGCCAAAGTTTAATCTGATGGAAATTAATCAAAGGATAAATTATTCACGTGTGTTTCGATATCGTACTACGCATCTTTGTGTCATTTTAACAAAATTAATTGCATAAATATATCTAAATGCAACACTTCTCCTTGCCAGTCGGACTAAATAACACGTTAACGACTAGAGGGAATTCCCTCGTCCCTTCCACTTGTGACGCGTGTCACGTGGTGCGTTTCACCGGTTTTACGGAACTTGCCGAGTGATATTAGGAAGCAGCAAAAGGCATAATTTCCAACCTTTATAATCACGTTCTTCTAGCATACACGTTTTAAAAAGAATAAAAGTGCATGATAACATGTTAATCTAGCATCACTCTATCTGTTTTCAAAAGAAAATGTCAGCCATGATCTACACTTTAAACTATATACATTACAGATAATATAAATTGTCAGGTATATTTGAAATGATAGAATTGAATTTATGGTATCAACTATTTCCAAAAATGTTGGTCCCGATCTCAGGATGATTCATTCAAGGGAATTAAAGGAAAATTAGTTACATCAGCAGGATGGGAAAAAATTTTCATTGTAGCTTTCGTGACAATCGCGGTTACTTCTTCAGCACTAACTCACTGACTACATCACTCTAGTCAATTCTTGTGGAGTCATGTGACAGCATTGATTGGTAGACCGATGGTATACAGCAGCCATCATCTTGAATCATGGTTGGTTGATGTTTGTATATTTCAATAGCCTCTTTGAGTTTCCATTTGGATAAATTTGTATCGATGTTATTGACCAAGTCATTGCTGGCGGTGATGGTATGCCCAGTGGTTTCTGTATGCTCTGCCACAGCCAAGTTAGAATTGGTTTTGAGGTGTTCCTTCACTCTGGTGCTGAGGGGCCTTTCGGTTTTGCCTATGTATGTGCTCTTACACTGGTCACACTTGATCTTGTAGATGCATCTAGAGTGTGCATCTGAGGTGAGCTTATCTTTATCTCTGACAATTGCAATCTTAAGGTGTTGCCGGGATTGTGCTAAGTTTTTATGTTGTAGTGTCTGAAAAGTCTGCCTAGGTGTTCCTACCGGCCTTGGATGTACTTCCGTGGTGAATTGAATGTATTGTTCAATACTGTTGAGGTGATCGATTAAGGTTGGATGTTGTATCAGAGTAGGCATATGTGAACTTGTCGCCAGAAATTTGGTGGGGCTGCACCGGTACTGAGTGCTTGTTGGTCGAAGCATTCCAAGTAGTGGCTAGCAATCACTGGTGATAGCTATGAACCCATAGCTACTCCATGAATTTGATGATAGAAGTGAGGCTGGCCCCGTCTTTCAAGGTGTGATCTTGGTCCAGAACTTTCTGGATGACTGGAAGGGACTTGTTCACTGGGATGCTGGTGAAGAGTGAACACATGTCAAATTATACTAATTTGTGAGTTGGTGGCACATTAAGCCATTGCATTTTACTAGCAAAGTCCTTGCTTTTTATGATGTTGTATTCTGCATGGCCTATTAGTATTTTTTGGATCTGTGCGAGTTATTTCGAGGCTTGATATATGATGCATTCAATACTGGCAATGATGGATCGAAGAGAAATGTTAGTCTTGTGAATATTAGGAAGTTCGTAGAATCTTGGATCAGAAGCATTTCCTGTGTAGAGTTTGAAAATATAGCGATTGGTCAATGATATTCTGGCTGGCTTTTCCAGTTTTTGATTAGGTTCAGGATCTTTATACTGGTTGGTTGGGTCAGAGGATTGTTTGGAATATGAGTGATGATCTGAGACTTATGGCAGTGCTTTTGTCTTGGTATTCATCGCAGTCCATAATCACTGTACATCTCCATTTGTTTGCTGGCAAAATTTGGATGGAATCATTTCAGTTGATGCTGTAAAGCCCTACGTTCTTCAAATATAATGTTGCTTATCCGATGGTGTCCAACAGGAATGGTAGTCTTGTGGCAGAGCACACTGCTATACCTAACACCTAGCAATGCCTCAACAACCAAAAAGAGTTTTAGGGAAACTGAACATATGCCCGCAAACATACTTGTTTGAGGAATTATAAATCTGAATAATTAGTCTGTTTGAATCCTAAGCTTTGTAGAGGAACTGAAACACCAATACAACTGATCACATCTTGAAACATGTTTATCTTTAGACCAAATTTCCCACCGGAAACTATATTTCTAATGAATTTTAAATTTTTCAAAGGAGATATCATTAGAGAACCAGAAATGGTCAGATGGGGAGTGCTATCATATGATGTCCACCCTTAGCGTGGACGTATAAATATATTTTGGGAGTAGGTGTACAAGTCTGAGATAATTTGGAAAATTTGGACGAATTTTAATCATTCAAGGGAGATAACTCCCGCGAATATACAATGATTTTGCCGAAATGAAATCATGACTCCCGCGAATATGGGCGGATCATGCCAAAACAAAATCATAACACTTCGGCTATACGTACCACATCTTTTGAAAAACTATTTGTGTGTGGGTTCAAAACTCTTCGAGATTTGGATTATGACTCCCACGAATATGGGCGGATCATGCCAAAACAAAATCATGACACTTTGGCTATATGTACCACATCTTTTAAAAAAAAATTTGTAAGTGTGGGTTCAAAACTCTTCAAGATTTGGCCTGGACAAGACAGTTTTGACAAATTTTAATCTATCAAGGGAGATAACTCTGGCGAATATGGGCAGATCTTGCCGAACAAAAATCATGACACTTCTTTTATACATAACACAACTGAAAAAAATTGTGAGTGTAGGTTCAAAACTCTTCGAGATCTGTCTTGGACAAAAAAATTTAGACAAATTTAAAGTTTTCAAGGAAGATAACTCTAGCGAATATGGGAGGATTTTGACGAATCAAAATCATGACACTTCGTCTATAGGTAATATATCTGCTGAAAAAGATTTGTGACTGTAGGTTCAAAACTCTTCGAAATCTTTCCCGGACAAGAAAATTTTGACAAATTTTAAGCTTTCAAGGGAGATAACTCGAGCGAATATGGGAGGATTTTGCCGAATCAAAATCATGACACTTCGTCCATAGGTAATATATCTGCTGAAAGAAATTTGTGAGTGTAGGTTCAAAACTCTTCGAGATCTGTTCCGGACAAGAATCAGATGGACACACGAACGGCGAGCGCCATCACATAATACGAACCCGTTTTGCGCGGGCGTATAAAAATGAACTGAGGCAAGGGCTACCCTATACCAGCAACATACCAATCGATGCTAGCACATGACTTCACAAGAACTGACCAGAGTGACATAGCCAGCGACCCGTCAGTTAGTGCTGAGGAGTGAATGAGCTGGTTACAAAAACTACACTCAAACAATTTTTACTTTTCGGAGATAACTAATTTTTCGTATTATCATGGTATCACGTTGTGCATGTGCTTAATCTTCATCTGATTGCGCAGTGTGTTTTTTCCAAACTAGTGACAGTCTTGCTAAGTGTTTTAGTACACTTGACTCTATAGTTTAATGTTGGCCATGTTTAAGTATGCCCTCCAGTCCACCAACTTAATATGAAGAAAGATATCCATCTTGCACAGTATCCAGTGTGTGCATGCAGGAATGTGTGTCCATACATGTGCGTGCGTACACTCACATGAGTGCATGCATGCATTCATGTCCTGTGAACTCTGTACATTAAAAAATTAACGAGTCTTACCTGTCCCAATGGGTAATTCACAAACATCTAAGTCAGTGTGATACTGGCAGAGGTGACCTTCAAATCCAGGTGGACACTGACATGTAACAAGCTCTGGTTCTTTAATCCAACTAGATGGTACACATGTACCACTGTGTTGACACGGATTTGGCTTGCAATAATCTAATGAGATATAAAGTTCAAAACACATAAAGTACAGCAATAACTATCTAATAGTGACAATGGAGGCATCTGATCTGTCACTCAACCATCTGTCATCATAATCAAATACGTCACCAGTTAGCTGATGTCACAATCAAAATGACATACCTTCATCAAGAAAATCGAAGTCTGCCATGAATTATATGTCTTTGATGAATGTACAATGTATATTCTGTTGAATGTTTTGAAACTGATTTGACTGGAAGCTGTTGCTGCCATATGTAGCAAAAGATCCCAATCAAATTAGATTCAAAATATTCAACACGTTATGTGTATTGTTACCACAAAATAAACGAAATCAAGGATTTCTTTTTTCACGAGAGAGTTGATACTTACCTCCCTAATACTTTTGATATTGCTAAATATTGGCTTTCACTCAATAAACACTCAGATTAAAACAGTTAGGTGCCCCTACTGGGCAGGGAGTCAGAGCGTAGTCTGGTGGATGCCAGCCCCACCACCGCGCATGCGCAGACTAGCACTTCCTCTGACTAATTTATTGGCTGATACACATGCAACTATTAAGAGCCTGAAGACCGAGCCTCTGTGGGGTGGAGAGGCCGGGTCCGTATCTAGGGAGGTAAGTATCAACTCTCTCGTGAAAAAAGAAATCCTTGATTTCGTTTATTTCACATCAAGAGTATACTTACCTCCCTAATACTTTTGATATTGCCAGAATTCGACAGTGAATTCAGCGGGAGGGAGGCGAGGTCAAAAGACCAGCTCATCCCTATACGCTTTTCTGCGTTTAAGGCACTTAAACTTCTGAAACTGTATGAAAAAACAGTCAGGATTTGACTAACCATCGGATAACACCACCGATGTATGAGAGATGACCGAATGTCATATGCGCTCACCCCCCCCCCCCTTCCTGGGAGGAAGAGTCGAATGACCTCAATGTCCTATACGCTCTCTACGTACAAGTGCCATGTACTACAGGACAGAGACGAAAAAAACTCCATTTTCGTATACTCTCAACAATGAACCACATAAATACACAAAACCATCATCATATTAATAACGGGTAACATGACAAGACAATCAACAATGGACAACCCATACACAAGACTGACCTTGTTGAAATGGCTGCTGACATCCTCTTCCCATTGGTGAAGAACGATGCAGTCCCAAAAAAGTGGTTGTTTCCATAAATTAATTGTGAAATATATAAGCAATGAGGAAACCCCATCAAAAATATAAGCCTAGTTATTTTTTCAAAATCGACAAGGCGAGAGGATTAGAGGTGTCACGGAGATAATGGTCTGTAAAACTTGACTCACAGTGCCACTGAGCCACCGACATAATATCATCCACAGGGACCCCATTAAACAGGGCAGTGGATGTCACTACGCCGCGGACACTGTGAGCCTTGGCCACGTCAACCTGCTTCCCGGTGGTGGATTTATGACAAAACTGAATGCATTCTACAATCCACCTGGAAATGGTGTCCTTAGAAGCCCTGCCATGGGGTTCAATATATGACAACCATAACGCCGACTGGTCGGTGCGCCACTCCGATGTACGTTGTTTGTACCGGAGAAGCGCCCGGACGGGACACCATGCTTTAGAATTAGGATCATATCTAGTTAAAGCAGGCAAAACAATAGGTTGACCTGGATATTTCAACGACTGATTCTTAGCCAAAAAATTAATCCTAGGTAGCAGCTTAAGGCCTTCTCCTGAAACCACAAAACGGTCATCCTCGGCTGATAAGGCATGAATTTCACTTCTACGCCTAGCCGAGGCCGCAGCAATTAAAAACACAGTCTTCAGTGTTAATAGTTTCATAGAAATGGAACTAAGTGGTTCAAACGGCTTATCACCTAGTACTTGAAGCACTAGCGATAAACTCCAAGACGGAATCACAGGGGGATTCCTTGGTCTTAGATTGCCCATGCCTTTAATTAATACATTTAATGTATTTACTTCATCACTTCCCCTCTTAGCCAAGCAAGGAATAACAGACATTAAAGCTGACTTATAACCAGCAATAGAGTTAGGCTTGAGGCTATAGGCATCATACAGGTGACAGAGGAAATCAGCTACTACCTGAATAGATGAATCCATTGGATCAATACATCTTTTTGAGCACCATTCTGCAAATCTGTTGATTTTATAATTATATGCTCTGGAGGTTGACCCCCTCCTGGCTTTGGCCATAAACATGGCTGCTTGCTCAGAAAAGCCCTCCTTAATTCTAGATTCCTTGACAACATCCACGCAGTCAATCTGAACATTGACGGATTGTTGTGAAGAGCCTTGCCCTGGAAGATAATATCGTCCATCAGAGGCAGAGGAACCGGATTGCAGACCAGAAGGTCCAGCAGATCCGTATACCATGATTGGCTTGGCCAATCCGGGGCGATCAGAAGCACATGGCATTCCTCTTGTCTGATTTTCTGAAGAATTTTTGGAATCAGGATTGCTGGAGGGAATGCGTATGCATACATTCTCCCCCAGCTGATAGCTAACGCATCTGTTGCGAAAGCGCTTGGATCCGGAATCGGAGAGACGTACGTCGTCATCTTCGCATTCTTCTTCGTTGCGAACAAATCGATGTTGGGTTTCCCCCAATGGTCGAACAGACGATCCGCCACACATTGATTTAGTTGCCATTCCGTGGGTAAAACACTCATCCTTCGGCTCAATGAGTCTGCTAGCAGATTTAACCTTCTCGGAATATGAACTGCTTTCAAGGTAATCTGGTGATCCAGGCACCAACAAAGCAGTCTCCATGTCATCATACAGAGACTGGGCGACTTCGTTCCGCCCTGGCGGTGTATGTAAGTCACAACTGTTGAGTTGTCTGAACGAATAAGAACAATCTTGCCCTGAACTTTCTGTAAGAAATGTTCCAGGCCCAGGACTACTGCTCTTAGCTCCAGTAGATTTATATGTTCCTTTGACTGTTCCAGATTCCAAAGCCCTGATATCGTGGATTCTTACAGGCAAGCTCCCCAGCCCTCCATCGATGCATCTGTATACACACTCACCTGAGGGTGGGGAGGGGTTAGCATAAACCCCACCAGGAGATTCTCTGTGTCCAACCACCATTGCAGGTGATGAATCAGAGGCGCCAACACTGACACGTTCGAGTCCAGCGAACCTGTACTCTGGGTCCATTGTGTCATGAGAAATAACTGGATCGGCCGCCTGCGTAAGGCGGCCTGAGGAATGACTGGTTCCAATGAAACCATCAACCCCAGCATTCTCAAGTAAACCCGTGCCAGGACATGACGACTGTCGCACACTGACTGAATCAATGAGATGAGTTTCTGAACTCTCTCCTGAGTAGGAAAAACATATCCTGTCTCTAGATCGAAGAACATCCCCAGGTAAACAAACTTCTGGGATGGAGTCAGCTCTGATTTTGGGAAATTGATCATCCAGCCCAAGTCTGTGAGAGTCTTCAAAACAATCTCCAGACTGGCCGATAAACTTTCCTGGGTGTGCGCTTTCAACAGCCAGTCGTCTATGTACGTGTGGACTGCTATGCTTCTCCTGCGGAGGTATGCGGTGATCGCAAGAACCACACGGGTCAAAACCCGAGGAGCCGTGGAAATTCCGAAGGGTAACACCCTGAATTCCCACTGTCTGCCCTGGAATGCAAATCTCAGGAAGCGATGGAAACTCCTGTGTATGGGGATGTGGAAATAAGCGTCCTTCAAATCTATCGACGCTGTCCACATTCCCCTCTCTAACCCCGCCAACACCGAGCGCACAGTCTCCATCTTGAAACTGGCCGTCTCTATGAACTTGTTCAATGGCTTGAGGTTGAGAATTGGTCTCCACCCGCCGGTGTTTTTTGTTACTAAGAACAGGGTTGAATAGAAGCCCGGACACCTCTGTGCCGGCTGAATAGCTCCTTTTTGTATGAGGTAATTTATTTCGTCCTCGATACACAACCTTTGCTCTGGATCTCTCGGATTTGGAGTCCAGATCGGCACTAGAGACAGTCGCGATGGCGGGCCTGTCATCCAATCGGGATGATACCCGACTGAAAGCCATCGCAAGACTAAACGGTCCTGAGTTAACCGTTCCCACTCTTGCATGTGGTCGGCTAGCTGGCCTCCCACCGGTCCACCTAGGGATAGAGGTGGACATAAGGAGTGCAAGAGCGGCACTGTCTCCTTTGCCAGAAACACCGGAGCGGTTCTCACCGCGGTAACCGTCCTATCAGGAACGATTACCACGCCCAGATCCTCGCGCGCCACGACCGGCACCGCGCACACCTCGGTGCGCGGGCGGCTGCCTGGCTGACTGCGCTTGAGGAGCCTGCGCCCCCCTCGCTGCTGGCCGAATCGCACGCGGCCGAGGCCGACGCCGCGATGGTGGTTGGCCTCTGACCTGGCCACCTCCACCTCGAGCCTGCAGGGGACGATACGCAGGGGGTGCGGCGCGAACGTTAGCACGACGAAGCAACTCAAACTGCTCGCGCAGCGCCCTCTGGTTATTGACCAGAGTAACCGTCTCCTGGAGGTGCCTACATCCCCCACCTCCAAAGAGACCAGGACCTGTCATAGGCGTACGCAGTAGCCTATTGTACAGGTCCTGGGACGGGCACAGATTGTCCAAGGCAAATGTGCGCCTTGCCCGGACACTCCTGGTCACCACCCGCGTCATACAGTCCAGAGCCAGGTTGATACCATCCTGGATGGCTCGCTGGACTGTGACCGGACTTGGCTGGCGCGATGCGGATGCTGTTACTACCCCTTGTAACAGCTGGGAGACGTGGGACAGAGCGGCAATCGAAGCCCTCCCACTCTCCTCCGCATCACGCAACGCGGTATTTGCTGAACGCAACGCGTTCGAACACAAGACTCCCGTGTCAGAACGGGAGCCTGGCCGCGCATCCTCACCCAAAGCCGCGCGGTCATCCACGCTCGGCTTAGGTACCACACCGTACCGCTGGTAATCCAGGGGCACGATGCGGCAACGCCTGGCCATCTCGCGCGGGGCCTTAGCGAGACGTCCACTCGACTCAACGACATGCTCTGCCAGCGGCAGAGAAGGCATAGTGTTAGCAGTAGGCTTACCAGCTAACCACGGCCTGTGATCACGCTGGCTAGCCGACTGCTCCACGGGCAGATCTGGTCTAACACTCACCAACCACTGGCAAGCGTCAGACCAATCCTCCTCCGTGGCTAGCTGCGAGCGCTCTACAAGACGGGGGCCTTCGTCTTCCTCCTGAGCGCAAGCAACAGAGCTTGACGGCGGATACGCTGATATCCCTGGCAAGCCAGGGAGAGCATGCGGGCCTGACAACACCGGCATGCTAATCTCACTGGCTTGACCAGGAGCAGGCGCCGTGGTAGAGCACGGGGCACATACCGCCCCACCACGGCCCCGGCCAGCACCAGCGACACTCTCGGCAAGCCGAGGTATGCGGTAACGCTGGCCCTCAGCGCCCAGGGCCACAGTCTGAACCGTGGATTCTACCCCTGCATGAGTAGAACCGTGGAATAAGTCGCCTGTACTCCCCGCGAGGGGTGCACAGACGTCATAATCCATGGCCACGTCCTCAGACGGCGACCCCAACAGGTAATCCTCATCCTCCTGGCCAGACAGATTAGACTCCGGGTCAGCAAAGAGAGCTAACCCGGACTGGCCAGGGAAGGTGCCATACGAGGTACTGGCACCCGCGGCGTGCGGATACCCCTGGACTGATAAGCAGCCCGCGGGTTCCAGCGACAACCGTCCACGGTCCCTATTCGGCGCGGCACTAAGCCTGCTGCCAGGGTCGTGGAACGCCCCCTCTAATGGGGCCACCTCTGAATCTTCGAACAACGGAAGCGTACTAAGGAAAGGTGATTCAGAGGTGGGGATTACCTGCTCCGAGGCAGATGATGAGGCCAGCAAAGGATTTGGTCCAGGAAGCATGCCACGAAGCAACTCTGGAACCAAATCCTTTATTGTCCTCCTCATCTCTCCCAACATCTCGGTCCGGAAGGCCTCCATGTCCACCGCGGACGAGGCCTTCCTCTTACCCTTCTTACTCACAACCTCTCTTTTCTGCTTCTTCTTCTCCTCCTCCACCACCTTGTCCTTCGCCTACAAGCACAAGAATTCGGACATTAGCTCGCCCCCCCAGTGCTTACATATCTCGCAATTAAGCAAGGGACCACAGGGGCTACACTGATAACAGAGATGAGGCACAAACTTGTCCTTCAAAAACCGTCCACAGGACGCACAACCAGGTCTCTGAAACAGGGCAAAGGACGAGAAGTATGAGCAATCTAGTTAAGCTCAGAAACTCACCAACTCAAGAGAAGGAAATGATCATAAAGATCAATATTCATCAGAAAACCAGCTTCGGACAACTTTAATTGTTAATAAAGAGCAAGGCTGATTATGACGTCATTAATCCTATGACAGGAAAAAATCGATCCCCAACAAACATCCAAGTGCAAGGACGAATTGTATCTCTAACCAGAACATGTGCAGAATGGACATTTCGACTACACAACCATCAGATATATACTGATAACAATGGCAAATACTGTTAATTATCTCCCTTTCCTCTCTAAATAATTAACATCACCTCATATCAATAATTAGATACCTGACACCTTGTATAGACAAACCATCCAACGTGATGAACTGGAGCACTCCACCAACTGAACGCCTCTTAACTCTCTCCACCTTTAGGGGAAGGAATTGGATCAAGAGGGCAAAGTGAGAAGACCTTTATACTAGGCCTCCGACTCACTGGACATAAAATTTTTGGTTAGATAACCTAACAGTATTAGTAGGAAATGGAACCATGGTGGAGAGAAACAAACCCTCTGCTGATGTGATGTCCATTACATATCGTCACACAGACCTACGGACATAAACACAAAGAGAGATTAGTATGATATAGCACCTAGTTGAAATAAACCAACTAAACAAGGCGCTTATCACGGTAAGCGCGAGTCCCGGAAACACATTACACCGGGGACAAACTCGCTAATTTTACTAGAAGTCACCTGATTTAAAGGTCCTGGGCCCTCCTCTGGCGAAGTCATCCTTCCTGCCATCTTTATCAGGGATAAACACTTCCAAATTTTCACAAAAACACTAAGAATTGAGCCAAGAAAAGCACTAGCACAAAAACATGTGTAGACTCTCTGCCAATAAATTAGCAAAGAGGAAGTGCTAGTCTGCGCATGCGCTGTGGTGGGGCTGGCATCCGCCAGACTACACTCTGACTCCCTGCCCAGTAGGGGCACCTAACTGTTTTAATCTGAGTGTTTATTGAGTGAAAGCCAATATTTAGCAATATCAAAAGTATTAGGGAGGTAAGCATACTCTTGATGTGAAATTGGGATTATGGGAACTGATGATTTAAAGGATATTTAATCGATCCCAACATGTGTAAAGAATGGGTGGAGTTTAGCTGGAAATGGGCGGGGCATAGCTAAAGATGGATCCCTTAATTCTGACTGTTTGAGGGATGTCACATTCTTTCATGTATTAGCTTTCCAAAAAGCAAACCTAGAATGTGAACTGCTTCCTAATTGCAGTTGACATGTTTTTGGATGGATCCCTTTTGCGGTTCCAGAGTTGTTTTTGTGAAGACTATGTCAGCCAATATGGCCACTGCACAAATTGATTAATGAGCTTCCTTTGGAATGATGCCTCCTTCTGAATTTAATTGAAATCTGCCCAGCGCTTCTTGGTGTCTAATGAAAAAATTGACATATGATGGACAGACGAATGGATTGACATCAGCTTACTACAAGTCTATTCTGGCTCATTGACCTAAAAAGTACAATTTGAGGAAAATTGATCTATAAACTATCTGCCTTTAATTTACATACCTCTTTTCTTGACACAGGAGACTGCTTTCCCGTGAAGGTACCACTTTGCTTTACACTTGCCACAAAAGTTGACCCAGCAGATGGCTTCAGGCACAGCTGAGCATGTTTTATGCAAACATGGATTATCTAAACAGGTTGCAATTTTCTTGGTGCACAGTGTTAGACATGGTGTGAGAAAAGTACTGGTATCAAAACAGAAGCGTGTAGATGATCTGTGAAGGTTGGTCTTAAGTTGAAGGTCAACAGGAACCATGCCTGTTGATAAAATTATATAGATAACATTTGGTTATGTGATCCGATTAACCTGAATAAACAGAATTGCTGTTATAACAACTGCTTTGTAATCAGATCTAATGGTGACATGGATCAAACTATCTAACTTTCCATAATATTCAGCAAACTGTGAAAAGTAGGTCACACTGACCAACTTTTGATAAGCTAAATACCTTGAGCCTACAACGCATCCATATTAAGGCGATCTTTGTATACAACATGAGGCCATGAGTCTCAGTTACCTGACATCTCTTGAGCCTGTACTAAATGGTGATGGGCCAGCCATCACAGACACTATTGATTAATAGGCAATGGTGAGGTGAACATCTTAAATTTGGATGGAGAAATGCAAGATAATGATATGATTGACCACCAGGAAGAGTACCATTAATCAATGAGGCAGCCATCCCTGACACTATTGTCAAATGATTAAAGCGTACTTAAGGAACATTTCTGACAAATCTTGTATTAATCCATTAGCAATTTATGAAATGTGACACAGATTATCCCCATAGGATTCAATACTTTAAAACGCCTTGAAGTGCCAGAGTTATGACCCTTATTTCAAGTTGTGGCTTCTTCATATTCATCGGGAAAATAGATATTGCCTGAAGGAACATATCTGCTAAATTTGCTTTTAATCCATCAATAATTGACAAAACAAATGTATTTTAACCATAGGGTTCAATAGTTTAAAGATGTGGCCTCTATATTCATAGTTCTAATAGATATTTGACTGAAGAAACATTTCTGCTCAATTTGGTTTCAATCGATTAACAATTGACGAAACAAATTAATATTCACCATAGGGTTCAACAGTTTAAGATTTAATGAACCAGAGTTATGGCCCTTGTTTAAAGGTGCAGTCTTAAAATTCATAGTTCAAATAGATATTTGACTGCTAAATTTGGTTTTAATCTATCAACAATTGGCGAAAACATGTATTTTCCCTATAGGGCTCAATACTTAAAACACCTTAATGAACCAGAGTTATGGCCCTTGTATAAGGCTGTGGCAACTTCATATTCATGGCTCCAATATATTTCGCTTAAAGGAACATATCTACCAAATGTATTTTTAATCCATTAATAAATGATGGAACGTGCAACAAATGTATTTTCCCCATAGGTTTCAATACTTTGAAAATATCGACAGGGTCAAAATAATGAAACGTGCCCCATAGGCTTCAATACTTTAAAACGTCTTAATGAACCAGAGTTATGGCCCTTGTATAATGGCGTGGCCATTTCATATTCATAGCCCAAATAGATATTGCCGAAAGAAAACATATCTGCCAAATTTGGTTTGAATCAATTGATAAATGAAGAAACGTGCCATAAATGTATCTTCCCCATGGGCTTCAATACTTTTTCACAATTGGCTTCAATACTTTATAGTATGGGCCATACTTATGCTATTTGTGGGTGTGGCCACTTCATCTTCATAGCCTGGAAAAAAATTGCCTATGGGAACATACCTGTCAAAGTTGGTTTTAATCTATCAACAAATGGCGAAACGTGCCACAATTGTTGACAGACAACAGATAGACAAATCGCGATTACATAAGCTCACATAGGTGAGCTCAACATATGGGCTTATTGTGATGAGGTGACTACCTGTGACATCCTTCCTCTCTTTAATCCAATGCTGTTGATACCATTGTTCAGGAAGGGATTGCAAGCCAGGACACACTCTTGTGATTAATCTCAGAAATGCAGGGCTCTGTTTATGTAGAATCTCCCACATCCTAGCTGCTTGTCTTGGTGCAAAGGGTCCATTATAGGAATAGTTACAGAACTCTGCATCATATCCATCAATAGTGAAGCCATGTTGATCATAACCATCAGGTGTAGTACCTATATATATATATATATATATATATATATATATATATATATATATATATATATATATATATATATATATATATACGTTAATTGCTCCATTTCACGACAAAGCCGGCCAAAACTGGCCTCTTTAGTGGTCCTGGGCAATGTCCATTTGCAGGCCAAGCAGAATATTTTTTTCAAAATTTACAACTGGAATGACAGGCTCGATAACCGAGCCAGTCATGCCAGTCGTAAATTTTCAAAAATAGTCTTCACTTAGTCTGCAAATGGACATTCAATAAGTAAATATTAAAAAATTTTTAAACAAATTTAGACATTAAAGGGTTACGTAAATTTTGTCAAATGAATCAAAATATTAGATTATTAAATGTGCATGTATAGGTAAAAAAAATATTTTTTTAAATTTACAAGTGGAAAAACTGCAACTGAACATTCAGCAAGACTACTGCAGAGGCGGCTTTGGCCAGCCACAAAGATTTATGTTTCCTATGCATATAGCAAGCACAGTACAATTTACCCACAGTTAATATAATACACAACAAGCATTCTGTAAGTATAGCAAACATGTCCCCTACATGGTAATATAAATCTTTAGAGAATGACAGACAGAAACTCCATTAAAAGTTGACAGAAGCAGCTTAAACTCAAACATGGTCTGTAACTTCTCATAAAAAAACAATAAACCAAGTCTGAGTTATATATGGTGAAGGAGAACGAAAAAGTCTTGAAAGCTGATATATTTGTATTTCATAAGTCGAAAGGGGACATAACTCCATGAAAAATTGACGCATATGCCTGAAACTCGAACTTGCTCTGTAACTTCTCATACCAAAGAATTGTAGCAATCAATCATCAGTAGAATATCTTGAAAGACTGGAAAAAAAGGTGCGGAAAACTAATATATTTCGTATTTTCATAAGTCGAAAGGGAGCATAACTCCATGAAAAAATGAACGAAATGCCTGAAACTCGAACTTGCTCTGTAACTCCTTATACTAAAGCAATGTACAGATTTTCACTTAAATATCTTGAAGGAGTGTAAAAAAATGTGCGGAAAGCCGATATTTAAAAAATCGACGCATACGCCTGAAACTCGAACTTGCTCTGTAGCCTCTCATAACAAAGCAATGTACCAATTCTTAGTTGAATACATTGAAGGACTGCAAAAACAAGTGCGGAAGACTAACAGCAACAGACGGACGGAGAGACGGAGTGTAAACCTATAGTACCCCCAGTTTTACCGGTAGGGACAAATAAATAAGCAGGGCTTTGAACCAACATGAATGGGCCACAAGCCACTAGGATTAGAGACAAGTATATTCTGGTAACCTTAGCTATATAGCCTGCTACTCCTTACATGAGAATAATACTCATCACCTTAGCCAAACAGTGATCCATTTCTACCTATGCTCCGCCCATCCCTAGCTAAGCTCCGGCAATCACTAGCTAAGCTCCGCCCATCACTACCTATGCTCCGCCCATCACTAGCTAAGCTCCGGCCACGCTTTGATCAATTTACGTGTATATACTTTGAACTATGAATTCTCAGAATCCCAATTTCAAGGTCAATTTACAGGTAAACTGTTAAATATTTTGAAGGCAATCTGACTAGGTGCTGTTGCTGCTCAATCAAATTGCTTTCAAAATATTCACTATAATGTTTATTAAATAGTAAATCCATCACAGACATACACGTGACGGATGATTCCAGCTACATGACAGAGTATTCTCTGTCAATTATGATTGTGACATCATCCTACCTGTGATGTAATTGATTATGACGCCATATAATACTCGAGTTACAGATCAGATTTATCCATTAAAAGCATGAGTAACTCGGTTCAATTTTGAATGATCACTGGTGTAATTCTGAACAGTCCTACAGTAAACTGCAGCAACAGCTTTTCAATCCCATTCTTTTCAAAATTATACCAGTGTCTAATTGATAGAACCAATCTGTCACTCAAGTATATTGCATGTCTTTACGATTTAATAACCATTCTGTTGAATATTTTGAAACTAATATGACTGGGTGCTGTATAGTTTTCTGGAAATTGAGATTCAGGGAGTTCAGGGTTTGACCGATCATAACATGGGCAAAGTGTGGGCAGAGCTTAGGTAGAGATGAGCTAAAGGTGGATTCATCCATTGTCATTTGACAGATAACATTTGACGTGTAAGGACATATCAGTAGATCAACAATCAAAAATATATTCAGGCGAGGTACTGCAATTTTATCCACATGACGTTCCATAATAGAATAATCATAAACATAAAATGTAAGATCAAAACAATTTATATTTCATAGGTAATTAAAAGAATAATTTTCTACCTTGAGCCTAGATGTACAGTAAATTTCAGTCCAGGACCACATGAGGGACAGTGGATATTAGGGCAATGAGGTGCATGGTAACATGCATGCTAAGCATGTGACTGGCTGTTCCATGAGTCAACTGAGAGGAGAAGTCAGACTAATAATTTGTTATTCATAGACATGCATGTAAGAGACACACACTTGATCCAAATGCCAATGGAGGGATCCAATCTGGTACTCACATATCTGATGTTATAATCAAATACGTTACTTGCTAACTGACATCCCAATCAAGATGAAGTTGATCCGGCATGTATGTGTCTGAATTGTATGTCTTTCATTAATTTACAATTTATTAAATAATATTTTGAAACTAATTTGTCTGGAAGCGGTTGCTGAAACATCCCTAGTCAAATTAGTTTCAAGACATCAGTAGCTTACCCATTTAGTTACCTTGGAATTTAGATGCTGGGAATTCAGGATTTAAAGTTTCAAATTGATTCCAACACACGCACAATGCGGGTGGCGCCTAGCTAGAAATAAGGTGTGGCAAAGCTAGAAACGATGAATATTAACTAGGTATTTGAAATATATGACTAATTTGATCTAAACATTGTATTTTACGTCAATAATCATATCATCCAAAAACACAAAGCTACAAATATACCATATCTCCTGGAAATTGCACACTAATTATTAGGATGTGAGAACTTGAATCGCAAAGCTACCACACAGGATAGCTGCTTAATAGTTAGACAATAAATAATTTAATTGACAGCTTTACTGCCACAGATATTATGCATTACATTACCCATCTCTGTCAAACATGTATGCTGTTGACCAATGAGTGATGTGTCCAGATCTCCGGCGATATCATGGCCAAAGCGGTCGAACCCTTGATCCTTAAAACCTCTGTTATTATAACCATCTCTGTTGAAGCCTATGGGCAGAAGAAAAATAAGAGCGATCAGAATTTTCAAACCCATGATCTTTATTTTATTCAGATTCTTTTAATTAATCAAACCCATATTTGGGGATTCATAGTCCATCAGAACTTCCACTCTTGTGTTAATATTTCAGCAGAATTGGATCAGTCGTTATTTAGATACAGCCAAGGATAGACAGACAGACAGGCAGGCACAGCTAGACATGAACGCAGGCAGACAGACAGACAGATGGATGGACGGGTGGACAGACAGAGACAGAGATGCATGCTGGCAGGAAGATGCAACACCGTTTTTCCCTTAAGGGTTGCAAACTTTATAAACAGATGAATGAATAAATATATTTAACTAGCTAAATGGTCAGTAAGATAGATATAACTAGCCAACAAGTCTAACTAGATACAAATTTTGATACTTAAAAGGCAAACTACTTGCATAATCATTATAATTATTAACTAAAGAGGGACGGGGATGTGGTGAGTGAACTTTGGTAATTTCCATATACTGACTCCGATGATCGCATATTTTGTAAGTGTTTGGAGTCCTCATTGCCTTATAAAACCCAGCCATTATCAATTTAAAAATGTTAAAATAATCATCGAAGTACAAAACGGTAATGATGTGAGTTGGGTCTCTGAATTGATGATCAGCAATATGTTAATTGTAAAGGAATCGAGTAACATGTAGATTTAGCATATTTTATCTAAAAGAAGTTAAATATTAGGATCTGTTAAACTACTATTCCATTTACACCGTTTCCAAAACACTGAAAAACCCCGGAGAAATTCCTAACAAATCAAAATAGTAATGATGGGGAATGCATTCATATATAGCAGAGAGCATGTCTGTAAAGTATCCTTGATATCCGATGAGCCATTGTTGTAAAATAAGGCAATTAAAAACTGTAACAGAAATTATTCAAAGTCCAAAACCATGAAAAAACCCATGAGAAATACACCCCAAAAGAAGATCTGATGAGCAATTGTTGACTAATATGGCTAATGAAAATCTTTAATGCAAAAATTACCCAAAACTGTGAAAAATACATGAGAAATTCACAGAAAATCTGCTTAGTAATGCTGAGGATTGCATCCATGCATTGGATAGAACCAGTCAGTAGTTTCATTAAAATCTGATGTTGATTAATAAGGCTAATGAAAAACTTTAACGCAAATATCACCAAAAATATTCTACGTCCAAAACCACGAAAAAACATGAGAAATTAACCGAAAATATGCTTAGAAATGATGAAGATCGCATCACTGCATTGGATAGAACAAATTTGTAAAGTTTCATTGAAATTTGATTGGCCATTCTTGACTAATAAGGTTAATGAAAAACTTTAACGCAAAAATCCCTGCATTGGATAGTACCAATCTGTAGTCTCATTGAAATCTGATGGGCCACTCTTGGCTAGTGAAAAACTTTAATGCAAAAATCTTCTAATGATGGGGAATGCATTCATATATAGCATAGAGCATGTCTGTAAAGTATCCTTGATATCCGATGAGCCATTGTTGTAAAATAAGGCAATTGAAAACTTTAACAGAAATTATTCAAAGTCCAAAACCATGAAAAAACCCATGAGAAATACACCCCAAAAGAAGATCTGATGAGCAATTGTTGACTAATAAGGCTAATGAAACTTTAATGCAAAAATTATCCAAAACCACGAAAAGATTCATGAGAAATTCACGGAAAATTTGCTTAGTAATGCTCAGGATTGTATCCCTGCATTGGATCGAACCAGTCAGTAAAGTTTTATTCAAATCTGCTGAACTATTCTTGACTACTAAGGCTAATGAAAAACTTTAACGCAAAACTCATCCAAAATATTCTAAGTAAAAAACCGCGAAAAAACCATGAGAAACTCCTCGAAAATCTGCTTAATAATGATGAAGCTAGTATGCCGACAAGGGATCAAATTATTTGGTAAAGTTTCATCAAAATCTGATGATCCATTGTTGAACAATAAGGATACTGAAAACCTTAAAGCAAACATCCACCAAATATTTTAAGTTCAAAACCATGAAAGAACCCATGAGAAATTCACCTCCTCCCCCAAATCGGCTTAGTAATGATGAAGATCGCATCCCTGCATTGAATAGAACCAGTCTGTAAAGTTTCATTGAAATCTGATAGGCCATTCGTGACTAATAAGTCTAATGAAAAACTTTAACCCAAATATCCTTCAAAATATTCAGTCCAAAACCGTGGAAAAAACATGAGAAATTCACAGAAAATCTGCTTAGTAATGCTGAGGATTTCATCCGTGCATTGGATAGAACCAGTCAGTAGTTTCATTAAAATCTGATGTTGATTAATAAGGCTAATGAAAAACTTTAACACAAATATCATCGAATATATTCTAAGTCCAAAACCCTGAAAAACCACTGAAAATCTGCATAGTAATGATGAAGATCACATCCCTGCATTGGATAGTACCAATCTGTAGTCTCATTGAAATCTGATGGGCCATTCTTGGCTAGTGAAAAACTTTAATGTAAAAATCATCCAAAATATTTTCAAAGTCCAAAACCGTGAAAAACACATGAGAAATTCACCGAAAATCTGCTTAGTAATGTTGAGGATTGCATCCTGGCACTGGATACAAGCAGTCAGTAAAGTTTTATTAAAATCTGATGAGCCATTCTTGACTAATAAGGATAATGAAAAACTTTAACGCAAAAATCATCCAAAATATTCTAAGTTCAAAACCGCGAAAAAAACATGAGAAATTCCCTCAAAATCTGCTTAGTAATGATGAAGATCGCACCCCTGCATTGGATTAAACAAAATCACGGATTTCTTACCTGCATTGGATTAAACGAAATCACGGATACTTACCTCCCTAATGCTCTTTGATATTGCTAAATATCGGCTTTCACTCAATAAAACACTCAGATTAAAAAAGTAAGGTGCCCCTACTGGGCAGGTAGTCAGAAGTCAGTCAGGCGGATGCCAGCCCCACCTCCGCGCATGTGCCGACTAGTACTTCCTCTGACTAATTTATTGGCTGACACTAGGCAACTTTACAAAAGCCTGAAGACCGAGCCTCTGTGGGGCGGATAGGCCGGGTCCGTATTAGGGAGGTAAGTATCAACTCTCTCGTGAAAAAAGAAATCCGTGATTTCGTTTATTTCACTTCAAGAGTATACTTACCTCCCTAATACTCTTTGATATTGCCAGAATTCGTCAAAAGACCAGCTCTTCCCTATACGCTTTTCTGCATTTAAGGCACTTAAACTACTGAAATTGTGTGGAAACACAATCAGGAAAGATTTGAACATCGGGTAACACAGCCGATGGCTGAGAGATGACCATATGTCATATGCGCTCCCCCCCTTCATGGGAGGAAGACTGAATGACCTCAATGTCCCATATGCTCTCTACATACAAGTGCCATGTACTATAGGACATTTAAAGAAAAAGGCTTCATTTTCGTATACTCTCAATAATGAACCACATTAAACGAAATCTAGGATTTCTTTTTTCACGAGAGAGTTGATACTTACCTCCCTAATACTTTTGATATTGCTAAATATTGGCTTTCACTCAATAAACACTCAGATTTAAAACAGTTAGGTGCCCCTACTGGGCAGGGAGTCAGAGCGTAGTCTGGCGGATGCCAGCCCCACCACCGCGCATGCGCAGACTAGCACTTCCTCTGACTAGATTATTGGCTGACACACATGCAACTATTAAGAGCCTGAAGACCGAGCCTCTGTGGGGTGGAGAGGCCGGGTCCGTATCTAGGGAGGTAAGTATCAACTCTCTCGTGAAAAAAGAAATCCTAGATTTCGTTTATTTCACTTCAAGAGTATACTTACCTCCCTAATACTTTTGATATTGCCAGAATTCGAAAGTGAATCTGGCGGGAGGGAGGCGAGGTCAAAAGACCAGCTCATCCCTATACGCTTTTCTGCGTTTAAGGCACTTAAACTTCTGAAACTGTAAGAAAAAACAGTCAGGATTTGACTAACCATCGGATAACACCACCGATGTATGAGAGATGACCGAATGTCATATGCGCTCCCCCCCCTCCTTCCTGGGAGGAAGAGTCGACTGACCTCAATGTCCTATACGCTCTCTACGTACAAGTGCCATGTACTACAGGACAGAGACGAAAAAACTCCATTTTCGTAACTCTCAACAATGAACCACACAAATACACAAACCATCACCATATTAATAACGGGTAATCGTGACAATACAATCAACAACGGACAACACATAAACAAGACTGACCTTGTTGAAAAAGGCTGCTGACATCATCTTCCCATTGGTAAAGACTGATGCAGGCCCAAAAAAGTGGGTGTTTCCATAAATTAATTGTGAAATATATAAGTAATGAGGAAAACCTCCTCAAAAAATATAAACCGATTTATTTTTTCAAAACCGACAAGGCGAGAGGATTAGAAGTGTCACGGAGATAATGGTCTGTAAAACTTGACTCACAGTGCCACTGAGCCACCGACATAATATCATCCACAGGGACCCCATTAAACAGGGCCGTGGATGTCACTACGCCGCGGACACTGTGAGCCTTGGCCACGTCAACCTGCTTCCCGGTGGCGGATTTATGGCAAAACTGAATGCATTCCACAATCCACCTGGAAATGGTGTCCTTAGAAGCCCTCCCATGGGGTTCAATATATGACAACCATAACGCTGACTGGTCGGTGCGCCACGCCGCCGTACGTTGTTTGTACCGGCGCAGCGCCCGGACGGGACACCATGCTTTAGAATTAGGATCATATCTAGTTAAAGCAGGCAAAATAATAGGTTGACCTGGATATTTCAACGACTGATTTTTAGCCAAGAAATTAATCCTAGGTAGCAGCTTAAGGCCTTCCCCTGAAACCACAAAACGGTCATCCTCGGCTGATAAGGCATGAATTTCACTCCCACGCCTAGCCGAGGCCGCAGCAATTAAAAACACAGTCTTCAGTGTTAATAGTTTCATAGAAATGGAACTAAGTGGTTCAAAAGGCTTATCACCTAGTACTTGAAGCACTAGCGATAAACTCCAAGACGGAATCACAGGTGGATTCCTTGGTCTTAGATTGCCCATGCCTTTAATTAATACATTTAATGTATTTACTTCATCACTTCCCCTCTTAGCCAAGCAAGGAATAACAGACATTAATGCTGATTTATAACCAGCAATAGAGTTAGGCTTGAGGCTATAGGCATCATAGAGGTGACAGAGGAAATCAGCTACTACTTGAACAGATGAATCCATTGGATCAATACATCTTTTTGAGCACCATTCTGCAAATCTGTTGATTTTATAATTATATGCTCTGGAGGTTGACCCCCTCCTGGCTTTGGCCATAAACATGGCTGCTTGCTCAGAAAAGCCCTCCTTAATTCTAGATTCCTTGACAACATCCACGCAGTCAATCTGAACATTGACGGATTGTTGTGAAGGGCCTTGCCCTGGAAGATAATATCGTCCATCAGAGGCAGAGGAACCGGATTGCAGACCAGAAGGTCCAGCAGATCCGTATACCATGATCGGCTTGGCCAATCCGGGGCGATCAGAAGCACTTGGCATTCCTCTTGTCTGATTTTCTGAAGAATTTTTGGAATCAGGATTGCTGGAGGGAATGCGTATGCATACATTCTCCCCCAGCTGATAGCTAACGCATCTGTTGCGAAAGCGCTTGGATCCGGAATCGGAGAGACGTACGTCGTCATCTTCGCATTCTTCTTCGTTGCGAACAAATCGATGTTGGGTTTCCCCCAATGGTCGAACAGACGATCCGCCACACATTGATTTAGTTGCCATTCTGTGGGTAAAACACTCATCCTTCGGCTCAATGAGTCTGCTAGCAGGTTTAACCTTCCCGGAATATGAACTGCTTTCAAGGTAATCTGGTGATCCAGACACCAACAAAGCAGTTTCCATGTCATCATACAGAGACTGGGCGACTTCGTTCCGCCCTGGCGGTTTATGTAAGTCACAACTGTTGAGTTGTCTGAACGAATAAGAACAATCTTGCCCTGAACTTTCTGTAAGAAATGTTCCAGGGCCAGGACTACTGCTCTTAGCTCCAGTAGATTTATATGTTCCTTTGACTGTTCCAGATTCCAAAGCCCTGATATCGTGGATTCTTCCAGGCAAGCTCCCCAGCCCTCCATCGATGCATCTGTATACACAGTCACCTGAGGGTGGGGAGGGGTTAGCAAAACCCCCGGCAAGAGATTCTCTGTATTCAACCACCATTGCAGGTGGTGAATCAGAGGCGCCAACACTGACACATTCGAGTCCAGCGAACCTGTACTCTGGGTCCATTGTGTCATGAGAAACAACTGTATCGGCCGCCTGCGTAAGGCGGCCTGAGGAATGACTGGTTCCAACGAAACCATCAACCCCAGCATTCTCAAGTAAACCCGTGCCAGGACATGACGACTGTCGCACACTGACTGAATCAACGAGATGAGTTTTTGAACTCTCTCCTGAGTAGGATAAACATATCCTGTCTCTAGATCGAAGAACATCCCCAGGTAAACAAACTTCTGGGATGGAGTCAGCTCTGATTTTGGGAAATTGATCAACCAGCCCAAGTCTGTGAGAATTTTCAAAACAATCTCCAGATTGGCGGACAAACTTTCCCGGGTGTGCGCTTTCAACAGCCAGTCGTCTATGTACGTGTGGACTGCTATGCTTCTCCTGCGGAGGTATGCTGTGATCGCAAGAACCACACGGGTGAAAACCCGAGGAGCCGTGGAAATTCCGAAGGGCAACACCCTGAATTCCCACTGTCTGCCCTGGAATGCAAATCTCAGGAAGCGACAGAAACTCCCGTGGATGGGGATGTGGAAATAAGCGTCCTTCAAATCTATCGACGCCGTCCACATCCCCCTCTCCAACCCCGCCAACACCGAGCGCACCGTTTCCATCTTGAAACTGGGCGTCTCGATGAACTTGTTCAATGGCTTGAGGTTGAGAATCGGTCTCCACCCTCCGGTGCGTTTTGTTACTAAGAACAGGGTTGAATAGAAGCCCGGACATCTTTGTGCCGGCTGAATAGCTCCCTTTTGTATGAGGGAATTTATCTCCTCCTCGATACACAACCTTTGCTCTGGATCTCTCGGAATGGGAGTCCAGACTGGCACCAGAGACAGTCGCGACGGCGGGCCTGTCACCCACTCTGGATGATACCCGACGGAAAGCCATCGCAAGACTAAACGGTCCTGAGTTAACCGTTCCCACTCTTGCATGTGGCCGGCTAGCCGGCCTCCCACCGGCCCACCTAGGGACCGCGGTGGACACGAGGCATGCAAGAGCGGCACTGTCTCCGTCGCCATACACACCGGAGTGGTTCTTACCGCGGTAAGCGTCCTGTCAGGACCAATAACCACGCCCAGACCCTCGCGCGCCCCGCCCCGCCCCGCGCGCACCTCGGTGCGCGGGCGGCTGCCTGGCTGACGGCGCCTGAGGAACCTGCGCCCCCCTCGCTGCTGGCCGAATCGCACGCGGCCGAGGCCGACGCTGCGACGGTGGCTGGCCACTGACCTGGCCATCACCACCTCGAGCCTGCAGGGGACGATACGCCGGGGCCGCGGCGCGAACGTTAGCACGACGCAGTACATCAAACTGCTCGCGCAGCGCCCTCTGGTTATTCACCAGGGTGACCGTCTCCTGGAGGTGGCGACATCCCTCACCTCCAAAAAGACCAGGGCCCGTCATAGGCGTACGCAGTAGCCTATTGTACAGGTCCTGAGACGGGCACAGATTGTCCAAGGCAAACGTGCGTCTTGCCCTGACACTCCTGGTCACCGCCCGAGTCACACAGTCCAGTGCCAGGTTAATACCATCCTGGATGGTTCGCTGGACAGTGACCGGACTTGGCTGGCGCGATGCGGATGCCGTTACTACCCCTTGTAACAGCTGGGAGACGTGGGACAGAGCGGCAATCGAAGCCCTCCCACTCTCCTCCGCATCACGCAACGCGGCATTCGCCGAACGCAACGCGTTCGCGCACAAGACACCCGTGTCAGAACGGGAGCCTGGCCGCGCATCCTCACCCAAAGCCGCGCGGTCATCCACGCTGGGCTTGGGTACCACACCGTACCGCTGGTAATCCAGGGGCACGATGCGACAACGCCTGGCCACCTCGCGAGGGGCCTTCGCGAGACGTCCACTCGACTTAATGGACGACTCTGCCGCCTTGAACATGTCAACGACATGCTCCGCCAGCGGCAGAGAAGGCATAGCGTTAGCAGTCGGTTTCCCAGCTAACCACGGCGTGTGAACACGCTGGCTAGCCGACTGCTCCACGGGCAGATCAGGCCTAACGCTCACCAACCACTGGCAAGCGTCATACCAATCCTCCTCCGTGGCTAACTGCGAGCGCTCTACAAGACGGGGTCCTTCGTCTTCCTCCTGAGCGCAAGCAGTAGAGCTTGACGGCGGGTATGCTGATACACCTGGCAAGCCAGGGAAAACACGCGGGCCTGACAGCACCGGCATGAAAATATCACTGGTTTGACCAGGAGCAGGCACCGTGGCAGAGCGCGGGGTATATATAGGCTCACCACGGGCCCGGCCAGCACCAGCAACACCCTCGGCAAGCCGAGGTATGCGGTACCGCTGGCCATCAGCAGCGCCCTGGGCCACCACCTGAGCCGCGGACTTTACTCCAGGGTGAGTAAAACCGTGGAACAAGGCGCCTGTATTCCCCGCGAGGGGTGCACAAACGTCTTCATCCATGTCCACGTCGTCAGACGGCGACCCTAGCAGGTAATCCTCATTACCCTGGTCAGAAAGATTAGACCCCGGGTTAGCAAAGAGAGCTAACCCGGGCTGACCAGGAACGGTGCCATAGGAGGTACTGGCCACCGCGGCGTGCGGATACCCCTGGACTGATAAGCAGCCCGCGGGTTCCAGCGACAACCGTCCACGGTCCCCTATCGGCGCGGCAATAAGCCTGCTGCCAGGGCCGTGGAACGCCCCCTCTAATGGGGCCACCTCTGAATCGTCGGACAACGGAAGCGGACTAAGGAAAATCGATCCAGAGGCGGGGATTACCTGCTCCGAAGCCGATGATGAGGACAGTAAAGGATTTGGTCCAGGAAGCATGCCACGAAGCAACCCTGGAACCAAATCCTTTATTGTCCTCTTCATCTCTCCCAACATCTCGGTCCGGAAGGCCTCCATATCCACCGCGGACGAGACCTTCCCCTTACCCTTACCACTTACAACCTCTCGTTTCCGCTTCTTCTTCTTCTTCTTCTCCTCCTCTACCACCTTGTCCGTCGCCTGTAAATAGCACAAGAATTCGGACATTAACTCGCCCCCCCAGTGCTTACATATGTCACAATTAACCAATGGACCACAAGGGCTACATTGACAGCACAGATGCGGCCAGAACTTATCCGGCAGAAAACGACCACAGGACGCGCAACCCGGTCCCTGAAACAGGGCAAAGGACAAGGAGTATGAGCAACTAGTTAAGCTTAGAAACTCAATCCAACTCAAAGAGAAGGAAAACGATCATAAAGATCCATATACATCAGAAACCAGCATAGCGCTTGAATTGCTTGATAAACACATAGCCAGGCTGATTATGACGTCATTAATCCCGTGACAGGAAAAATTCGATCCCAACAAAACATCCAAGTGCAAGGACGAATTGTATGCTGAATGGATAAGTTGACTACACAACCATCAGATACATATAGATAACTCTTTTCTGGCAAAAATGTTAATTATCTCCCTTTGTTTGTTTACAATAATTAACATCACCACATTATCAATAACTAGATACCTGACACTTTGTATAGACAAACCATCCAACGTGACGAACCGGAGAACTCCACCATCTGCACGCCTCTTAACTCTCTCCACCTCATGGGGAAGGAATTGGATCAAGAGGGCAAAGTGAGAAGACCTTTATACTAGGCCTCCAACTCACTGGACATATTTTTCATTTGGTTAGATAACCTAACAGTGTTAGTAGGAAATGGAACCATGGTGGAGAGAAAACTAACTCTCAGCAACTGTGATTGTCACCACCCAGCGTCATACAGACCTGTGGACATAAACAGAAAGAGAAATTAGTCCTAGGAAGCACCGAGTTGACCTAAACCAACTAACTAAGGCGCTTATCACGGTAAACGCGAGTCCCGGAAACACAATACACCGGGAAGAAAACTCGCTAATTTTACTAGAAGTCACCTGATTTAAAGGTCCTAAGTCCTTCTTTGGCGAATTGAAACCTGCCGCCATCCAAAAAAGTGACTATCACACCAACCAACACCACTTAAACTAGTTTAAGATAAAGAAAAGCTTCAGCACAAAAAGACATGTGTGAACTCTCTGCCAATAATCTAGCAAAGAGGTAGTGCTAGTCTGCGCATGCGCGGTGGTGGGGCTGGCATCCGCCAGACTACGCTCTGACTCCCTGCCCAGTAGGGGCACCTAACTGTTTTAAATCTGAGTGTTTATTGAGTGAAAGCCAATATTTAGCAATATCAAAAGTATTAGGGAGGTAAGTATACTCTTGAAGTGAAAAAAACACGTACCATCACCATATTAATAATGAACGGTCACGTGACATTACAAATAATCATGGACAACACATACATAAGACTGACCTTGTGGAAGATTGTTGTTGTCATCATCTCCCCATTGGTGAAGACTGATGCAGCTCAAAAGTGGATGCTTCCATTAATTAAATGTGAAATATATAAAAAATGAGGATACCTCATCAAAATATGTACACCTAGATTAGCTTTTCAAAATCGATAAGGCGAGAGGATTCAAGGTGTCACGGAGATAATGGTTGGTAAAACTTGACTCACAGTGCCAGTGGGTTACTGACATAATGTCATCCACAGGTACCCCCATTAAATAGGGCAGTGGAAGCCACTACACCTCGGACACTGTGAGCCTTGGCCATGTCAACTTGTTTACCTGTGGCAGATTTATGGCAAAATTGAATACACTCAACAATCCACCTGGAAATGGTGCCCTTTGCCATGGGGTTCAATATATGACAACCATAACGCTGTTGGGTCCGTCCGCCATTCCTGAGTACGTTGTTTGTACCGAATTAATGCTCGGACTGGACACCATAGTTTTGAAATAGGATCATACCTAGTCAAAGCTGTTAAAATTATAGGCTGACCTGGATATTTCAAAGACTGGTTCTTAGCCATGAAATTTATCCTAGGTAGAAGCCTAAGGCCTTCCCCTGTGACCACAAAACGGTCTGCCTCGGCTGATTAGGCATGAATCTCACTTCTACACCTAGCCGAGGCTGCAGCAATTAAAAATACAGTTTTAAGCGTCAACATTTTCATAGAAATGGAGCTTATCGGTTCAAAAGGCTTATCTGCTAGCACCTGAAGCACTAGTGATAAACTCCAAGACGGAATCACTGGGGGATTCCTTGGTCTTAGATTGCCCATGCCTTTGATTAAAGTATTTACATCATCACTTCCCCTATTAGCCAAGCAAGGGATAACTGACTTATAGCCAGCAATAGAGTTAGGCTTGAGGCTATAGGCATCATACAGGCTGTAGATATGGGATTGTCTTGTGGGAAGTCATGACCCCGCCGGATATCTTATATTTACGAGTAAGTCCTAAATGAAATTCATATTTGAAAATACCAGGTGAGCTAATGAACCAAGTCACTATGTACATTATTTATTTAGGTATGTAGTCCGCTGTACTGGTTGACATCGACCAGTGCTGCTGATGTATGGTTTCGACGAAACCAAGCCGAAACTGAATAGAAATGTCGAATGATGTATTCATCATTTAAAGTTAAAAATGAATTAAATGGAATAGGACCAACGGTTCTGAGTTGATATGTATCTGCCAATAGTTGAGATGAAAGTTGTTGCTGTGGGATCGGCACACACTTTTATAATATTCAGCAGTCATTTTGGCCGGTAGTTTAGGAAATAATCGAGTGATAAGAATCGATGGAATTGTACGTGACAGTCTGACTATTAGTTGATAACGGTAGGCATTCCGACTCCCTTACGAAAGTACAACAACACCAGCTGGCAATGAGATCATACAGCTCATGTGCTTATTAACGATCGTATCCTACAGGCTTATTCATGTTAGGCAATGGACAGGACAGAGACATTGTAGCGTCTGTAGGAATTAATAACATAATCGAAATTTGTATATCAACTATATGTCAATCATAGAAAGGCATACTACAACAACACATTCCGTAATGTTGTTAGTTAGCTAACAGATCACATCAAATCAGAACCAGCCAACACCGCTTTGACCCTGTGTAGCAGTAGCTCCATAGAAGAGAAGCCCAGAGTTTGATTAGTCAGGATGACGTCATAATCAATGAGCATCGATCAAACTCTGCGGCAGAGAATTAAAAAGAACCTATTTCAAAGTGAAATCGAGTTGTAACTAATCGTGGATTGGTCAGGATGACCAATAGTAATAGGTAAAAGCTTCTAGGAGGAGATAAGCAGAAGTTGATTGGCAGACGGATTATCCAGACCAATCAAGCTGTGCTTATAACCTACCTAGAAGAATCATTGAAACGAATAATATATGTTACAATATGTATATGTCTATATATCGTAATATGTATATAACTTCGGGTACACCGAAATGTATAAATGGGGCACTTTGCCCATTGATAATTTAATCAAATCACCATCGTGATTCCGTAGGCACCGTGCTGCTACGTTAGTTGAAGTTGCGATAGTCACACTAGAAAGTATATTCTAGGAGTAATCAGTCTTCATAGTAAATTGTCTAAAAGTTATACTCATCATTGAAATATATCAGTACTTAGTTTAAGTGTACAGTTAGTATAAGCGAAATAAAAGCATCCTCTTGCTTAGCAAGACAATAGTTTGGGTTGTGTGTCAATAGTGAACTCCAGAGCGCAGAGCAACACTGCGCCGAAGCTAGGAATCTTCCGATAGTTAGATAGGCCCGATTATCATATAAAAATATCGTCACGCTCATCAGTGACGAGGCGAGCCGATAATCATCTTCTACTGCATCTTTGGTAAGAGGTTGTCGCAGCAACCGCTTACATCATAGTCTTACCAGAGAAGTAGTAGGAACTGTAGTGAGACCCGGAGATCCAAAATCTTCAGTGGCTTCGTCTGCCAGGATCTGGAGTTCGAGACGACCTAAGACGACACAGCACGAGAAACGAGTGAGTACCCATAACTAATGACCGCGTAATATGTCTGCTGACCGACCGGTTAACACCGTATTGACAGACATAGCAGATCGTGTGAAAGTATTTGTAGACTTAGCAAAACAATCCAGTGCAACAACAGTGACGCAACATCGCGAATATAGGGAAAATACCATTGTAAAAATCACAACAGACATACATTGCGAAGAGCAGCCGCATCTAAAACGCGCAATAGTGTGTCTATATTATCAATAAACTGTGAATTAGAACTGTAATAAATACCATAGTAGTATGGCGGCACCGCGCAGACCAGATGCCGGGTTACCACCGATGGATCCGCCGCGCCCCGGACCAGAACTACGACCGGAAACGGTCGCCGCCATGCAGACCATGGGTACGGCGATGGCGGGGGCTATAGTGGAAACGAGTGACAGGAGAGAAAGAGATAGTGTTTCGGCAAGAAGTCCACGAGTTAACCCAACGCATCAAACCATGCGATCGTTTACTACCGGAAGATGTGCGCCAATTTATGGATGAGGCACAAAGTGTATGGGCAGCCACCGAGCGTAACCTCGATGGAATTCCTGTCTATATTATGACACGGGCCTCACGGGGGCAGCTATCTTGAGCGATTGACACGTTTATAGTGGGGAAGGTACGGGACACCGTAACCTTCGACGAGCTCCGGGAAAATGTGACCCTGAATTTCATCTCGGCGAACGAGAACGAGAGGGTCAAATATGACCTGGAGGGAGTCAGGCAGAGGAACGAAACGTTAGTATCGTTTAATAGACGATACCGAGAAATGGCTACCAGAGCCTACCCTACAGAGAATGCCGACAACCGCCGAACCGTGCTAGTGGCATACATTAAGGCCTTAGGAGATCGTGGTATGGGGAGGCAAAGTCAGGAAAAAGATTACAACCGTACAAAGAGCGATGGAGCTCACAGAAGAAGAAGAGGGTTGCAACGACCTGCTGATGGCTATGCACATAGATCCACGAGGAAAAGAAGAAAGCATGGAAATCAATATGCTTGATGAAGAGGAAGGCCAGAATGTGTGGGCCGTAATCAACACCATGAAGCGGCAGATAACGCAGCAGACCAAACTGATAGAGAAGCTATGCGCCGTAATAGAGAAATTGCAAAGCGGGCCTGTATTTTCACCACCGCAACAGCGAGCCCCGGCGCAACCCAAAGTGCAATCACCGCGTCGCAAGCAGGCAGCAACACCTAGGGCAGCCGCACCAAAACCAGTTGCCAAGAAAGCGATCACGTGTTTTAACTGTGGCCAAGTCGGCCATTACAAAAGTGAATGCCAACAACCTAGCCAGCCAACGCGACAAATCGTGAGTAGAAAACTAGCTATAGCAAAACCACGACCGCAACAGCAACGGCCACCCATAGTATGTTTTACCTGCGGACTTATAAAGGGCATATCGCCGGTGACTGTTAAATAAATCGTGACTGTTTCGTGAACAGAAATAACCGACCGACCGTAAAGTGCTTCCAGTGCAATCAGGAGGGCCACTACCAGGCCGACTGCCCGGGGCGGCGCCCATGCCACAACGGAAGGCTTTGAAAAGGCCACGACAAGATGAACTAGAGATCGATGAAGTACAAGATCAGTGTAATGACTACCAGTACGAACCAAAAACAACTCCACGATCGTGTTCCAGAAACGTTCGTAAGGATTTCGCCAATCGAGCGAGGCGAAATGAAGAATACGAGGACCGGGATGGTTTCGTTTTAACGGGAGAGAATACTGACAGGTATGGCCGTTATTCGTACGGTGGCGGAGGAGCCCTGTCAGTAGATGAAAGACAACAGTCATACGCGGAGGCAGTTAGCGGACGATGGAGTCCGTTAAACGAGGACGGAGGAAATCGTTGGTGACTGAACGATTTCTAATCCGGCTCGAGATCGAACCGAACGGTCGTGAGAATCAAGGTGAGTACGTAGATGCATTGATAGATACCGGTGCTAGTACATCCTTGATTCGAAAGGATATATGGCGTAGCATCTTAAATGCTAGTCCGTTAAAGAGCTAAAACGTTATTAGCTGTAAATGGTTCACCCATAGAGATTTTGGGGGAAACTCAAATCAAATTCAAGGACGCCTGGCCTATTCCCAGTGTGGTAGTGAATAGCATGCGGCATGAATGTTTGATTGGAGCAGATGCCTTGCACTTGGGAAATGCAAGGATTGACTACAGGACCAAAAATATAGTATGGTTTGGTCATGTATACCCTTTTAGATATCCGTATAGGGAACAAGCGAAATATGTATATGCCAGTTGCAAAGAAACGACCGGATATGCAGTTACTGACAAAGTGCTGAGTGACTTTGCCAATAATTTCGATACGGCTCGCCCAAATACGTTAGGTCTCGTACCCAAGGTAGAATGCACGATACCAACAGGAGATTCGTATCCTATAAGGCAGAAAGCCTATCGTCTACCGCTTGCAAGCAGTATGTGGTTAAAAACCAAGTAAAAGAAATGCTTGCACCGGGCGTCATAAGACCATCGTCATCACCATGGGCGTCACCCATTACTTTAGTACCCAAGAAGGACGGTGACACTAGGTTTTGTATCGACTACAGGAAATTGAATTCTGTGTGCCGTAAGGATAGTTATCCACTGCCGAATATATCCGACATTTTTGATTCGATGCGTGGCGCAACGATATTTTCTACTATGGACTTGAAGTCTGGATATTGGCAGATACCAATGGCCAGCCAAGACATAGAGAAAACAGCGTTAGTGTGCAGTGAAGGTTTGTTCGAATGAATTCGGATGCCTTTCGGTTTTTGCAACTCAGGTTCCGTACTTCAGAGGGCAATGAACGATATTTTCCGAGAATATGTAGGAAAATATGTGCACGTTTTCGTCGACGATAGTCGTATATTCACGAAATCCGACGGAACACGCACATCACTTGCGTAACGTCATGCGCAAAATTCAGGAATATAATTTGCAAGTGAAGAAAAAGAAGTGTGATTTCGCCAGTAAGTCTGTTGACTTGTTAGGATATCATATTTCTGCACACGGTGTGGCTCCACAAGCTCAAAGTCATTCGAGTAATGTCTCCACCCCGCGATGTGGGTGAAGTACGTAGTTTTCTCGGAGCCACAGGTTACTACCGATCTTGTGTTAAAGGCTATGCCGAAATTGCAAAGCCTCTGATTGAGTTAACGAAGAAATATAAGCGATTTGAATGGGGTAAGCATGAACACCAAGCTTTTGAGAAATTAAAGAACTTGCAGTGTAGTGAGACGGTTCTCACGTATCCAAACTTGAATGCCCCGTATAAGTTGTATACAGATGCATCTAGTTATGCAATAGGTGCGATACTAGTACAAGTCGATGATAAGGGTATAGAGTGAGTGATACAGTATGTAAGCTCTACTCTTAAAGACAGTCAGCTAAATTGGCCCGTAATAGAGAAAGAAGCGTACGCTGTGATATATGCGTTAAAGAAGCTTCGACCATATCTATTTGGCGCGCAGTTTACCGTGTACACTGATCACAAACCTCTGAAGAGTCTGTTTGTGGGAGAAGTGAAGAACACGAAGGTGCAGCGCTGGGCAGTGCTGATTGCAGAATACGGATGTAAGATCGAGTACATCCAAGGCTCGAAGAATATTCGAGCGGACATGTTGTCCAGGTTAGGTCGTCCAGTAGAGGTCGCCACGTTGGACACGGGCGATTATGTCATACCCGAGGTAGACGAAGGTGCCTTACCGCATGTCCGTCTAGAGGTATATGACATACCCTACGACGACTTATGTGCCGAGCAGACCAAGGAATACCTGGAGTTATTCAGAAACACACCGGAGGAGTACATGGTTAAGAATGGCATATTGTATTCTTTAATTACACCTTCAGCGTTGGACGCTGAGTACCCCAGAATTGTATTACCTACCCTGTTCCGTGAGAAAGTGCTCCGGAAGGCTCATGAACGAGCCGGTCATCAAGGTCTGAAGAAGACTATCGGTATGGTAAGAGATTCTTTTGTGTGGACGTCTTTAAGAAAAGACGTGGTACATATGCTTGAGACGTGTACGACGTGCCAGGTCAACCGACCTGTCACTACTCGACCTAAGTACAGTGAGATGCCCATGGCCAGTTATCCAAGTCAGATAATTGATATGGATTTAATTGGTCCACTATTAGAGTCGAGCAGATGTAACGTTTATATCATGACGATAATCGATCACTGTTCTGCATGGGCGGAAGCATATCCAATTGCGGCCAAGACATCTCAGAATGTTGAAGACAAGTTTTTCAATGAGTATGTCGCTCGTCATGGTGTCCCTGAAATTCTGATAACAGATCAGGGTAAAGAATTTTGTTCGAATTCTCTGGAACAGCGATTTCATGAACACGGTATTGATCATAGACGATCGAGTCCATACCATCCTCAAACCAATGGACGTACTGAGAGGTTCAATCGCACTCTTAAGGAGTTGATCCAGAAGGGTGTTAATAACGAGTCTCATGCATGGGAGGATGAGTTAGGCACAGCTTTGACAGCGTACCGCAACACTCGTCACTCCACGACCGGTTATACGCCATTTTATTTGACGTATGGTCGACGTGCAAGACTTCCGTTTGCAATTTCACTAGATGCTTCGCAGGACCTTGGTGAGAGACTTACCTGTCTCAATAATGCCTTGCTGAGCGCTCGTGGAGAAATGGCAGTCTCGAGAAATACACCGAGAACAAATTAATAAGCGTGCGAACGCTGGTGAGTATAAGGTTGGCGACTCGGTGGTCGTAAAAGCTGAAGAGAGGATGAAATTGACCTCTCGCAGTGACCCTGAGTATGAGATCTTTAAGATCAATGGGCCCGTGGCTCACGTCCGACATCAAAGGTCTGGGAAGGTACGCGTACTTAATATATCTAAGTTGCGCGTAGTTGACTCAGAGATGTGCTGGGACAAGGTACGACGACGCCCTATTCGTAACCCTGCAAAAGGTACGAAAGCCAGCCATCATCCGAAAATAGTGGTATTACCCGAGTCCGAACCTTTGCCGGTATCCGACTCTGACACGACACCTAATAAGAAAGCTCGCAGGAAGCGCCCAGCTTCTAATTGGGAGCCGAAGGTGTGCAAGGTGGGTAAGGTGGTCGAAATGGATTAAACGAAATCTAGGATTTCTTTTTTCACGAGAGAGTTGATACTTACCTCCCTAATACTTTTGATATTGCTAAATATTGGCTTTCACTCAATAAACACTCAGATTTAAAACAGTTAGGTGCCCCTACTGGGCAGGGAGTCAGAGCGTAGTCTGGCGGATGCCAGCCCCACCACCGCGCATGCGCAGACTAGCACTTCCTCTGACTAGATTATTGGCTGACACACATGCAACTATTAAGAGCCTGAAGACCGAGCCTCTGTGGGGTGGAGAGGCCGGGTCCGTATCTAGGGAGGTAAGTATCAACTCTCTCGTGAAAAAAGAAATCCTAGATTTCGTTTATTTCACTTCAAGAGTATACTTACCTCCCTAATACTTTTGATATTGCCAGAATTCGAAAGTGAATCTGGCGGGAGGGAGGCGAGGTCAAAAGACCAGCTCATCCCTATACGCTTTTCTGCGTTTAAGGCACTTAAACTTCTGAAACTGTAAGAAAAAACAGTCAGGATTTGACTAACCATCGGATAACACCACCGATGTATGAGAGATGACCGAATGTCATATGCGCTCCCCCCCCCTCCTTCCTGGGAGGAAGAGTCGACTGACCTCAATGTCCTATACGCTCTCTACGTACAAGTGCCATGTACTACAGGACAGAGACGAAAAAGCTCCATTTTCGTAACTCTCAACAATGAACCACACAAATACACAAACCATCACCATATTAATAACGGGTAATCGTGACAATACAATCAACAACGGACAACACATGAACAAGACTGACCTTGTTGAAAATGGCTGCTGACATCATCTTCCCATTGGTAAAGACTGATGCAGGCCCAAAAAAGTGGGTGTTTCCATAAATTAATTGTGAAATATATAAGTAATGAGGAAAACCTCCTCAAAAAATATAAACCGATTTATTTTTTCAAAACCGACAAGGCGAGAGGATTAGAGGTGTCACGGAGATAATGGTCTGTAAAACTTGACTCACAGTGCCACTGAGCCACCGACATAATATCATCCACAGGGACCCCATTAAACAGGGCCGTGGATGTCACCACGCCGCGGACACTGTGAGCCTTGGCCACGTCAACCTGCTTCCCGGTGGCGGATTTATGGCAAAACTGAATGCATTCCACAATCCACCTGGAAATGGTGTCCTTAGAAGCCCTCCCATGGGGTTCAATATATGACAACCATAACGCTGACTGGTCGGTGCGCCACGCCGCCGTACGTTGTTTGTACCGGCGCAGCGCCCGGACGGGACACCATGCTTTAGAATTAGGATCATATCTAGTTAAAGCAGGCAAAATAATAGGTTGACCTGGATATTTCAACGACTGATTTTTAGCCAAGAAATTAATCCTAGGTAGCAGCTTAAGGCCTTCCCCTGAAACCACAAAACGGTCATCCTCGGCTGATAAGGCATGAATTTCACTCCTACGCCTAGCCGAGGCCGCAGCAATTAAAAACACAGTCTTCAGTGTTAATAGTTTCATAGAAATGGAACTAAGTGGTTCAAAAGGCTTATCACCTAGTACTTGAAGCACTAGCGATAAACTCCAAGACGGAATCACAGGTGGATTCCTTGGTCTTAGATTGCCCATGCCTTTAATTAATACATTTAATGTATTTACTTCATCACTTCCCCTCTTAGCCAAGCAAGGAATAACAGACATTAATGCTGATTTATAACCAGCAATAGAGTTAGGCTTGAGGCTATAGGCATCATAGAGGTGACAGAGGAAATCAGCTACTACTTGAATAGATGAATCCATTGGATCAATACATCTTTTTGAGCACCATTCTGCAAATCTATTGATTTTATAATTATATGCTCTGGAGGTTGACCCCCTCCTGGCTTTGGCCATAAACATGGCTGCTTGCTCAGAAAAGCCCTCCTTAATTCTAGATTCCTTGACAACATCCACGCAGTCAATCTGAACATTGACGGATTGTTGTGAAGGGCCTTGCCCTGGAAGATAATATCGTCCATCAGAGGCAGAGGAACCGGATTGCAGACCAGAAGGTCCAGCAGATCCGTATACCACGATCGGCTTGGCCAATCCGGGGCGATCAGAAGCACTTGGCATTCCTCTTGTCTGATTTTCTGAAGAATTTTTGGAATCAGGATTGCTGGAGGGAATGCGTATGCATACATTCTCCCCCAGCTGATAGCTAACGCATCTGTTGCGAAAGCGCTTGGATCCGGAATCGGAGACGTACGTCGTCATCTTCGCATTCTTCTTCGTTGCGAACAAATCGATGTTGGGTTTCCCCCAATGGTCGAACAGACGATCCGCCACACATTGATTTAGTTGCCATTCCGTGGGTAAAACACTCATCCTTCGGCTCAATGAGTCTGCTAGCAGGTTTAACCTTCCCGGAATATGAACTGCTTTCAAGGTAATCTGGTGATCCAGACACCAACAAAGCAGTTTCCATGTCATCATACAGAGACTGGGCGACTTCGTTCCGCCCTGGCGGTTTATGTAAGTCACAACTGTTGAGTTGTCTGAACGAATAAGAACAATCTTGCCCTGAACTTTCTGTAAGAAATGTTCCAGGGCCAGGACTACTGCTCTTAGCTCCAGTAGATTTATATGTTCCTTTGACTGTTCCAGATTCCAAAGCCCTGATATCGTGGATTCTTCCAGGCAAGCTCCCCAGCCCTCCATCGATGCATCTGTATACACAGTCACCTGAGGGTGGGGAGGGGTTAGCAAAACCCCCGGCAAGAGATTCTCTGTATTCAACCACCATTGCAGGTGGTGAATCAGAGGCGCCAACACTGACACATTCGAGTCCAGCGAACCTGTACTCTGGGTCCATTGTGTCATGAGAAACAACTGGATCGGCCGCCTGCGTAAGGCGGCCTGAGGAATGACTGGTTCCAACGAAACCATCAACCCCAGCATTCTCAAGTAAACCCGTGCCAGGACATGACGACTGTCGCACACTGACTGAATCAACGAGATGAGTTTTTGAACTCTCTCCTGAGTAGGATAAACATATCCTGTCTCTAGATCGAAGAACATCCCCAGGTAAACAAACTTCTGGGATGGAGTCAGCTCTGATTTTGGGAAATTGATCATCCAGCCCAAGTCTGTGAGAATTTTCAAAACAATCTCCAGATTGGCGGACAAACTTTCCCGGGTGTGCGCTTTCAACAGCCAGTCGTCTATGTACGTGTGGACTGCTATGCTTCTCCTGCGGAGGTATGCTGTGATCGCAAGAACCACACGGGTGAAAACCCGAGGAGCCGTGGAAATTCCGAAGGGCAACACCCTGAATTCCCACTGTCTGCCCTGGAATGCAAATCTCAGGAAGCGACAGAAACTCCCGTGGATGGGGATGTGGAAATAAGCGTCCTTCAAATCTATCGACGCCGTCCACATCCCCCTCTCCAACCCCGCCAACACCGAGCGCACCGTTTCCATCTTGAAACTGGGCGTCTCGATGAACTTGTTCAATGGCTTGAGGTTGAGAATCGGTCTCCACCCTCCGGTGCGTTTTGTTACTAAGAACAGGGTTGAATAGAAGCCTGGACATCTTTGTGCCGGCTGAATAGCTCCCTTTTGTATGAGGGAATTTATCTCCTCCTCGATACACAACCTTTGCTCTGGATCTCTCGGAATGGGAGTCCAGACTGGCACCAGAGACAGTCGCGACGGCGGGCCTGTCACCCACTCTGGATGATACCCGACGGAAAGCCATCGCAAGACTAAACGGTCCTGAGTTAACCGTTCCCACTCTTGCATGTGGCCGGCTAGCCGGCCTCCCACCGGCCCACCTAGGGACCGCGGTGGACACGAGGCATGCAAGAGCGGCACTGTCTCCGTCGCCATACACACCGGAGTGGTTCTTACCGCGGTAAGCGTCCTGTCAGGACCAATAACCACGCCCAGACCCTCGCGCGCCCCGCCCCGCCCCGCCCCGCGCGCACCTCGGTGCGCGGGCGGCTGCCTGGCTGACGGCGCCTGAGGAACCTGCGCCCCCCTCGCTGCTGGCCGAATCGCACGCGGCCGAGGCCGACGCTGCGACGGTGGCTGGCCACTGACCTGGCCATCACCACCTCGAGCCTGCAGGGGACGATACGCCGGGGCCGCGGCGCGAACGTTAGCACGACGCAGTGCATCAAACTGCTCGCGCAGCGCCCTCTGGTTATTCACCATGGTGACCGTCTCCTGGAGGTGGCGACATCCCTCACCTCCAAAAAGACCAGGGCCCGTCATAGGCGTACGCAGTAGCCTATTGTACAGGTCCTGAGACGGGCACAGATTGTCCAGGGCAAACGTGCGTCTTGCCCTGACACTCCTGGTCACCGCCCGAGTCACACAGTCCAGTGCCAGGTTAATACCATCCTGGATGGTTCGCTGGACAGTGACCGGACTTGGCTGGCGCGATGCGGATGCCGTTACTACCCCCTGTAACAGCTGGGAGACGTGGGACAGAGCGGCAATCGAAGCCCTCCCACTCTCCTCCGCATCACGCAACGCGGCATTCGCCGAACGCAACGCGTTCGCGCACAAGACACCCGTGTCAGAACGGGAGCCTGGCCGCGCATCCTCACCCAAAGCCGCGCGGTCATCCACGCTGGGCTTGGGTACCACACCGTACCGCTGGTAATCCAGGGGCACGATGCGACAACGCCTGGCCACCTCGCGAGGGGCCTTCGCGAGACGTCCACTCGACTTAATGGACGACTCCGCCGCCTTGAACATGTCAACGACATGCTCCGCCAGCGGCAGAGAAGGCATAGCGTTAGCAGTCGGTTTCCCAGCTAACCACGGCGTGTGAACACGCTGGCTAGCCGACTGCTCCACGGGCAGATCAGGCCTAACGCTCACCAACCACTGGCAAGCGTCATACCAATCCTCCTCCGTGGCTAACTGCGAGCGCTCTACAAGACGGGGTCCTTCGTCTTCCTCCTGAGCGCAAGCAGTAGAGCTTGACGGCGGGTATGCTGATACACCTGGCAAGCCAGGGAAAACACGCGGGCCTGACAGCACCGGCATGAAAATATCACTGGTTTGACCAGGAGCAGGCACCGTGGCAGAGCGCGGGGTATATATAGGCTCACCACGGGCCCGGCCAGCACCAGCAACACCCTCGGCAAGCCGAGGTATGCGGTACCGCTGGCCATCAGCAGCGCCCTGGGCCACCACCTGAGCCGCGGACTTTACTCCAGGGTGAGTAAAACCGTGGAACAAGGCGCCTGTATTCCCCGCGAGGGGTGCACAAACGTCTTCATCCATGTCCACGTCGTCAGACGGCGACCCTAGCAGGTAATCCTCATTACCCTGGTCAGAAAGATTAGACCCCGGGTTAGCAAAGAGAGCTAACCCGGGCTGACCAGGAACGGTGCCATAGGAGGTACTGGCCACCGCGGCGTGCGGATACCCCTGGACTGATAAGCAGCCCGCGGGTTCCAGCGACAACCGTCCACGGTCCCCTATCGGCGCGGCAATAAGCCTGCTGCCAGGGCCGTGGAACGCCCCCTCTAATGGGGCCACCTCTGAATCGTCGGACAACGGAAGCGGACTAAGGAAAATCGATCCAGAGGCGGGGATTACCTGCTCCGAAGCCGATGATGAGGACAGTAAAGGATTTGGTCCAGGAAGCATGCCACGAAGCAACCCTGGAACCAAATCCTTTATTGTCCTCTTCATCTCTCCCAACATCTCGGTCCGGAAGGCCTCCATATCCACCGCGGACGAGACCTTCCCCTTACCACTTACAACCTCTCGTTTCCGCTTCTTCTTCTTCTCCTCCTCTACCACCTTGTCCGTCGCCTGTAAATAGCACAAGAATTCGGACATTAACTCGCCCCCCCAGTGCTTACATATGTCACAATTAACCAATGGACCACAAGGGCTACATTGACAGCACAGATGCGGCCAGAACTTATCCGGCAGAAAACGACCACAGGACGCGCAACCCGGTCCCTGAAACAGGGCAAAGGACAAGGAGTATGAGCAACTAGTTAAGCTTAGAAACTCAATCCAACTCAAAGAGAAGGAAAACGATCATAAAGATCCATATACATCAGAAACCAGCATAGCGCTTGAATTGCTTGATAAACACATAGCCAGGCTGATTATGACGTCATTAATCCCGTGACAGGAAAAATTCGATCCCAACAAAACATCCAAGTGCAAGGACGAATTGTATGCTGAATGGATAAGTTGACTACACAACCATCAGATACATATAGATAACTCTTTTCTGGCAAAAATGTTAATTATCTCCCTTTGTTTGTTTACAATAATTAACATCACCACATTATCAATAACTAGATACCTGACACTTTGTATAGACAAACCATCCAACGTGACGAACCGGAGAACTCCACCATCTGCACGCCTCTTAACTCTCTCCACCTCATGGGGAAGGAATTGGATCAAGAGGGCAAAGTGAGAAGACCTTTATACTAGGCCTCCAACTCACTGGACATATTTTTCATTTGGTTAGATAACCTAACAGTGTTAGTAGGAAATGGAACCATGGTGGAGAGAAAACTAACTCTCAGCAACTGTGATTGTCACCACCCAGCGTCATACAGACCTGTGGACATAAACAGAAAGAGAAATTAGTCCTAGGAAGCACCGAGTTGACCTAAACCAACTAACTAAGGCGCTTATCACGGTAAACGCGAGTCCCGGAAACACAATACACCGGGAAGAAAACTCGCTAATTTTACTAGAAGTCACCTGATTTAAAGGTCCTAAGTCCTTCTTTGGCGAATTGAAACCTCCCGCCATCCAAAAAAGTGACTATCACACCAACCAACACCACTTAAACTAGTTTAAGATAAAGAAAAGCTTCAGCACAAAAAGACATGTGTGAACTCTCTGCCAATAATCTAGCAAAGAGGAAGTGCTAGTCTGCGCATGCGCGGTGGTGGGGCTGGCATCCGCCAGACTACGCTCTGACTCCCTGCCCAGTAGGGGCACCTAACTGTTTTAAATCTGAGTGTTTATTGAGTGAAAGCCAATATTTAGCAATATCAAAAGTATTAGGGAGGTAAGTATACTCTTGAAGTGAAAGTAGATCGACCTGGTACGAGTAAAGATCGAAACTATGAGTCACCGATGGAAACCATCGTAACTCCTCGTACCGTATTGATGGACACCTCGGAGGATGTCGCACCCATACTTTCTGCGCAAGCGCAGTCATGCTCCCGAAGTCGGCTCAGACAGTAAGCGACTTCGGATTGGTGCATTTGGCCAAGCTCTATATGATGACTTCATCAGTCGTATAGAAGCTGTCATAAGGCGGCATAGCAGGAGATAGAATTAATCTCCGTTTAAGCGCTGTACTAGTAAAATCGTAGTATCTAAACCATCATGTTTATCTTCCGAATATGTGTAGCTTTAGTGGTGTTAGTAATGTCCGTCAATATAGTTAACGGAAGGGAAGTGACTATGTTAAATAAATTTCTTAAAGTTGACGGATTTACACCCGTAACTAGAATGTTGCACATCACTTCCTCTGTTTTACCTCTTATCAATATGCAGTTGTGGTTATATTACCCGTGGGTAATGATGCTATCCACAGCTAAATGGGTACCCATCAATGGCCGATTTTCCGACGAGTATCATAATTTCGCAGCAGGCGATTGGATACATGGACCATGACGACCGTATAACATCTATGGACATGATATAAGTCTTTTGACTGGGTCCGGTTGTCTATGTCCAATGAAAAATCGAAACATCTAGCAAATTATTCGCCCATAAGAAAGTGGGCGTTGTGTTGCAAACATTCAGTGAGACTATTGAGGTACATTGTGGTGGACGACTGACTGACCGATGTATTGTGAGTAATGGTCTGTATGCTTTGATGTCGAGTGGATGTGACTAAAGTGGGAAGGGTTGGCGATTCGAGCCAGTACAGTCTTACAGTCGGACGTACACTCGAGTTAGTCTGGCTGTGGATGTGCCCAGGTTGGATGTGGCCGGCGTCCTCAACCAGTCACTCATTGTTAATCATTTGAAGATGCAGAAGTGGGACCAGTTACTTAAGTCTAAATATGTGCTGCTAGCACCGTTATCCGAGGTTGACCCAGCGATGGTCGACAGCATCGGCATACGTTCCTTATTCTTATATTCGGCGGGATCCGTCGTCTGTATAATTGTTATTGTGTTTATATTATATAAATGTGGTATATTTTCACGCATGTGGACGTTTCTAAAACGAAAGCCACACGCGGCCATGACACCTGTTCCACGGATCGCTCAGACCAAACGGCCGCAGAGACCTGCAGCACTGCCTGCGCCGTGGAGGACGTCAGCCGGGTCGTCGCCTAACGCTATTGCCAGGACCGAGATCGACCCGACGGCTGATAATTGGGTGGACGTGGACTTACATAACGTTCCTGACATTCATGTTGAGTACGAGGACATGTAACATTTATTCGAGTATTGTTTTATTGTGCACAATAACCCGTATTGTGCTACCGTGTTATTATCATGATAGTATCGTAACATTCTCGTATTTGATTGTCTAATGTTATGATTGTTGGATTATTTCTCTATTGCTGTAGTTGTCGTATTTCACTGTTTATTTTAACTCCTCGTACTGTTTATTAATGAGTAGTTGATTAGTGATCGTTTGTTCGTAATGCGTAGAATTGTTATTTTACTATGTTTTCCTTCTATTGTTTCGGTTCAAGGGAGCCCTGGTATAGTGTGGTTTTGTTGTTGATGTTGTACAACGAGTTAATTATCACTCCCTTAAGGCCTTAAGAGACGGTTAATTAACTTTGGTTGAGGGGCATGTGTAGATATTGGATTGTCTTGTGGGAAGTCATGACCCCGCCGGACATCTTATATTTACGAGTAAGTCCTAAATGAAATTCATATTTGAAAATACCAGGTGAGATAATGAACCAAGTCACTATGTACATTATCTATTTAGGTATGTAGTCCGCTGTACTGGTTGACATCGACCAGTGCTGCTGATGTATGGTTTCGACGAAACCAAGCCGAAACTGAATAGAAATGTCGAATGATGTATTCATCATTTAAAGTTAAAAATGAATTAAATGGAATAGGACCAACGGTTCTGAGTTGATATGTACCTGCCAATAGTTGAGATGAAAGTTGTTGCTGTGGGATCTGCACACACTTTTATAATATTCAGCAGTCATTTCGGCCGGTAGTTTAGGAAATAATCGAGTGATAAGAAGCGATGGAATCGTACGTGACAGACTGACTATTAGTTGATAACGGTAGGCATTCCACCTCCCTTACGAAAGTACACCAACTGGCAATGAGATCATACAGCTCATGTGCTTATTAACGATCATATCCTACAGGGCTTATTCATGTTAGGCAATGGACAGGACAGAGACATTGTAGTGTCCTGTAGGAATTAATAACATAATCGAAATTTGTATATCAACTATATGTCAATCATAGAAAGGCATGCTACAACAACACATTCCGTAATGTTGTTAGTTAGCTGACAGATCACATCAAATCAGAACCAGCCAACACCGCTTTGACCCTGTGTAGCAGTAGCTCCATAGAAGAGAAGCCGAGGGTTTTGATTAGTCAGGATGATGTCATAATCAATGAGCATCGATCAAACTCTGTGGCAGAGGAATTAAAAAGAACCTATTTCAAAGTGAAATCGAGTTGTAACACACGTGTCATGC
>CM067374.1:55420298-55489672 GCA_034401795.1 Chaetoderma sp. LZ-2023a | reverse complement strand
CGCATGACACGTGTGTTCAACCGATGCCTGAGAGATGACCGATTTGTCATATGCGCTCCCCCCCCCCTCCCTTGGGAGGAAGATTAAATGACCTCAATGTCCTACACGCTCTCTTCGTACTAGTGCTAAGTACTATAGGACAGAGACGAAAAGGCTCCATTTTCGTATACTCTCTATAAAGAACCACAACCCACATAAACCATCACCATATTAATAACACTGGGTAACGTGACAATACAAACAATGAACAACACATGAACAAGACTGACCTTGTTGTCCTAGGAAGCTGTCATCATGACTCCAGCAGAGAAGGATGATACAGTCCCGACAAGTGGTTGTCACCGTCGCTGAATGGCGAAGTATATAAGCAATGCGGAGGCACTCTTCACAAACATAAAGCGGTTATTGTTTCAAAATCGACAAGGCGAGAGGGTTAGAGGTGTCACGGAGGTAATGGTCTGTAAAACTAGACTCACAGTGCCACTGAGCCACTGACATAATATCATCCACAGGGACCCCATTAAAAAGGGCAGTGGATGTCACGACACCGCGGACACTGTGAGCCTTGGCCACGTCAACCTGTCGCCCGGTGGCGGATTTGTGACAAAATTGAATACATTCCACAATCCACCTAGAAATGGTGTCCTTAGACGCCCTACCATGGGGTTCAATATATGACAACCATAACGCTGACTGGTCGGTACGCCACTCCGAAGTACGCTGTTTGTACCGGAGCAGCGCCCGTACGGGGCACCATACTTTAGAATTAGGATCATATCTAGTTAAAGATGGCAAAAAAATAGGTTGACCTGGATATTTCAATGACTGATTTTTAGACAAGAAATTAATCCTAGGTAGAAGCTTAAGGCCTTCCCCTGTAACCACAAAACGGTCAACCTCGGCTGATAAGGCGTGAATTTCACTCCTACGCCTAGCCGAGGCCGCAGCAATTAAAAATACAGTTTTAAGAGTTAACATTTTCATAGAAATGGAACTAAGTGGTTCAAAAGGCTTATCACCTAGTACCTGGAGCACCAGTGATAAACTCCAAGACGGAATCAGTGGAGGATTCCTTGGTCTTAGATTGCCCATGCCTTTAATTAATACATTTAATGTACTTACTTCATCACTCCCCCTATTAGCCAAGCAAGGAATAACAGTCATTAAAGCTGACTTATAACCAGCAATAGAGTTAGGCTTGAGGCTATAGGCATCATATAGGTGACAGAGGAAATCAGCCACTACCTGAATAGATGATTCCATTGGATCAATACATCTTTTTGAGCACCATTCTGCAAATCTGTTGATTTTATAATTATATGCTCTGGAGGTTGACCCCCTCCTGGCTTTGGCCATAAACATGGCCGCTTGCTCAGAAAAGCCCTCCTTAATTCTAGATTCCTTGACAACATCCACGCAGTCAATCGGAACATTGACGGATTGTCGTGAAGGGCCTTGCCCTGGAAGATAAGGTTGTCCATCAGAGGCAGCGGAACCGGATTGCAGACCAGAAGGTCCAGCAGATCCGTATACCACGATCGGCTTGGCCAATCCGGGGCGATCAGAAGCACTTGGCACTCCTGCTGCCTGATTTTCTGAAGCACCTTTGGAATCAGGATTGCTGGGGGGAATGCGTATGCATACATTCCCTCCCAGCTGATAGCTAACGCATCTGTTGCGAAAGCGCTTGGGTCTGGAATCGGAGAGACGTACGTCGTCATCTTCGCATTCTTCTTCATTGCGAACAAATCTATGTTGGGTTTCCCCCAATGGTCGAACAGACGATCCGCCACACATTGATTTAGTTGCCATTCCGTGGGTAAAACACTCATCCTTCGGCTCAATGAGTCTGCTAGCAGATTTAACCTCCCCGGAATATGAACTGCTTTCAAGGTGATCCCATGATCCAGGCACCAACAAAGCAGTCCCCATGTCATCATACAGAGACTGGGCGACTTCGTTCCGCCCTGGCGGTTTATGTAAGTCACTACTGTTGAGTTGTCTGAACGAATTAGAACAATCTTGCCCTGAACTTTCTGTAAGAAATGTTCCAGGCCCAGGACTACTGCTCTTAGCTCTAGTAGATTGATATGTTCCTTGGACTGATCCAGATCCCAAAGCCCTGATACTGTGGACTCTTCCAGACAAGCTCCCCACCCCTCCATCGATGCATCTGTATACACAGTCACCTGAGGGTGGGGAGGGGTTAGCAAAACCCCCAGCAAGAGATTCTCTGTATTCAACCACCATTGCAGGTGGTGAATCAGAGGCGCCAACACCGGCACGTTCGAGTCCAGCGAACCTGAACTCTGGGTCCACTGTGTCATGAGAAACAACTGGATCGGACGCCTGCGCAAGGCGGCCTGTGGAATGACTGGTTCCAAAGAAACCATCAAGCCCAGCATTCTCAAGTAAACCCGTGCCAGGACATGACGACTGTCGCACACCGACTGAATTACCGAGATGAGTACTTGAACCCTCTCCTGAGTGGGGTACACATACCCCGTCTCCAGATCGAAGAACATGCCCAGGTAAACAAACTTCTGGGATGGAGTTAGCTCTGATTTCGGGAAATTGATTATCCAGCCCAAGTCCGAGAGAGTTTTCAAAACAATCACCAGATTGGCGGACAACGATTCCCGGGTGTGTGCTTTCAATAGCCAGTCGTCTATGTACGTGTGGACTGCTATGCTTCTCCTGCGGAGGTATGCAGTGATCGCGAGAACCACACGGGTGAAGACCCGAGGAGCCGTGGAAATTCCGAAGGGTAACACCCTGAATTCCCACCGCCGGCCCTGAAATGCAAATCTCAGGAATCGACGGAAACTCCTCTCTATGGGAATGTGGAAATAAGCATCCTTCAAATCTATCGACGCTGTCCACATCCCTCGCTCTAACCCCGCCAACACCGAGCGCACAGTCTCCATCTTGAAACTGGGTGTCTCGATGAACTTGTTCAACGGCTTGAGGTTGAGAATCGGCCTCCACCCTCCGGTGTTTTTTGTTACTAAGAACAGGGTTGAATAGAAGCCCGGGCACCTCTGTGCCGGCTGAATGGCTTCTTTTAGTATGAGGGAATTTATTTCCTCCTCTATACACAACCTCTGATCCGGATCCCGTGGAATGGGAGTCCAGATCGGCGCGAGAGACAGTCGCGATGGCGGGCCTGTCACCCAGTCGGGACGATACCCGACCGAAAGCCATCGCAAGACTAAACGGTCCTGAGTCAACCGCTTCCACTCTGGCAAGCGGGCGGCCAAACGGCCGCCCACCGGTCCACCTAGGGATAGAGGTGGACATAAGGAGGGCCAGAGTGGCACTGTTCTCTCGGCCTGCAACACCGGAGTGGTTCCCACCGCGGTAACCAGGCCATCAGGCCCGATTACCGCGACCAGATCCCCGCGCGCCCCGCCCAGCGCCGCGCGCACCACGGTGCGCGGGCTGCTGTCTGGCTGGGTGCGGCTGGGGAGCCTGCGCCCCCCTCACTGCTGGCCGAATCGCCCGTGGCCTAGGCCTACGTTGCGACGGTGGCTGGCCCCTGACCTGGCCAGCACCACCTCGAGCCTGCAGAGGACGATACGCAGGGGGTGCCGCGCGAACACGCTCCCGCCGGAGCACCTCAAATTGTTCCCGCAGCGCCCTCTGGTTATTAACCAGAGTGACCGTCTCCTGGAGGTGCCTGCATCCCTCACCTCCAAAGAGACCAGGACCTGTCATAGGCGTCCGCAGCAGCCTATTATACAGGTCCTGGGACGGGCACAGATTGTCAAGTGCAAACGTGCGCCTCGCCCGGACACTTCTGGTTACCGCCCGCGTCAAACAGTCCAAAGCCAGGTTGATACCATCCTGAATGGCTCTCTGGACTGTCACCGGGCTAGGTTGGCGTGATGCGGAAGCCGCTACCACCCCTTGTAGCAGCTGGGAAACGTGGGATAGAGCGGCAATCGACGCTCTCCCACTCTCCTCCGCATCCCGCAGCGCGGCATTTGCCGAACGCAACGCGTTCGAGCACAAGACTCCCGTGTCAGAACGGGAGCCTGGCCGCGCATCTTCGCCCAAAGCCGCGCGATCATCAACGCTCGGCTTTGGCACCACACCGTACCGCTGGTAATCCAGGGGCACGATGCGGCACCGCTTCGCCACCTCGCGAGGGGCCTTCGCGAGACGTCCATTCACCTTAATGGACGCCTCTGCCGCTTCGAACATGTCCACGACATGCTCAGCAAGCGGCAGAGATGGCATAGCGGTAGCCGCCGGCCTACCAGCTAACCACGGCCTATGGTCACGCTGGCTAGCCGGCAGCTCCACGGGTAGATCTGGCCGAACACTCACCAGCCACTGGCAAGCGTCCGACCAATCCTCCTCCGTGGCTAACTGCGAGCGCTCTACTAGACGAGGGCCTTCGTCTTCCTCCAGAGCACTCGCAGTTGATGTCGACGGCGGGTAAGCTGATACCCCTGGCAAGCCTGGAAAAGCATGCGGGCCCGAGAGAGCAGGCATGCTAAAATCCGCGGCTTGACCAGGAGCAGGCGCCGTGGCAGAGCGCGGGGTAAACACCGCTCTACCACGGGTCTGACCAGCACCAGCCATACCATCGGCAAGCCGAGGTATGCGGTATCCGTGGTCAACAGCACCGCCCGGGGACACCCTCTGGACCGTGAAATCTACTCCTGCGTGAGTAGAACCATGGAACACGTCGCCTGCATTCCCCGCGAGGGGTGCACAGACGTCGTATTCCATGGCCACGTCCTCAGAAGGCGACCCCAGCAGGAGATCCTCTTCTTCCTGGCCAGAAAGATTAGACTCCGGGTCAGCAAAGAAAGCTAACCCGGACTGGCCAGGAAAGGTGCCATAGGAGGGTTTGGCACCTTCGGCGCGCGGATACCCGGGGTCTGATGAGCAGACCGCGGGTCCCAGCAACAACCGTTGTCCACGGCCCCTCGGCGCGGCGCCATGCCTGCTGCCAGGGCCTTGGACTGCCCCCAACAAAGGGGCCACCTCTGAATCCACAACCGGACCGGACCTAAAGAGACCGGATTCAGAGGCGGGGATCACCTGCTCGTAAGCAGATGCCGAGGACAACAAAGGAGCTGGCCCAGGGAGCATGCCACGAAGCAACTCTGGGACCAGATCCTTTATTGTCCTCTGCATCTCTTGCAACATTTCGGACCTGAAGGCCTCCATATCCACCGCGGATGAGGCCTTCTTCTTACCCTTCTTACACACTTTCTCCTTCTTCTTCCTCTCTTCCTCCATTACCTTCTCCCTTGCCTGCAATGCGAGAAAATCAGACATTAATTCGCCCCCCCATAGCTTACATACGTCGCACTTCAGCAACGGTCCACAGGGACTGCAGCTGAAGCACAAGTGCGGGACGAAGCGGCTTTTCAGAAACCTCCCGCAGGACGGGCAACCAGGTCTCTGAAACAGGACAAAGGACAGGGACAATGAGCAAGATAGTTAAGGTTAGCAAACTCAAAACCAACTAAAAAGAGAGGACAGGATCTCAAGATCAGAAATCAAGAAGAACCAGCCATGGACAAAACGTTAATTGTTAATAAAAAGGCCAAGGCCGATTATGACGTCATCACTCTCGTGACCAAATTAATCGATCCGCAACAAGCACCAAGAGCAAGAACGAATTGTATAAGTAAAAACGGAACATTTCCGTTGAATTGGCATTTCGAGTACACAACAATCAGATATACAGAGATAACTCCTTCCAATTCTAGTATTGGCAAAAAGGGAAATTATCTCCCCTTTTGTTTACATTATAATTAGATACCTGATCCTTGTATAGACAAACCATCCAACGTGATGAACCGGAGAACTCCACCATAGTACGCCTCTACATTCTCTCCACCTCAGGGGAAGGAATTGGAGCAAGAGGGCAAAGTGAGAAGACCTTTATAACAGGCCTCCAACTCACTGAACATAGATCTTTTGGTTAGATAACCTAACAGTATTAGTAGGAAATGGAACCGTGGTGGAGAGAAAACATATCCTCTTGTGCCGAAAAGTCCACCAAAGCTTCTATGCGATACCTGTGGACAAAACACAAAGAGAAATGAGACATATGAAGCACCATGTTGTAAAAACCCAACATAATCAGGCGCTAATCACGGTAAGCGCTAGTCCCGGAAATACATTAAACCGGGACAAAACACGCTAGCATATCAAAGAATTCACCTGATAAAGCGATCCCGCTCCTTCTAGAGGCGAATCCTCCCTTTCCGACATGCTTCCACCAAAAATAAACGTCAAACGTGAGCGAAAAACAAGGCAACGCGCAGAAAAGTATGAAAATCACAAAACCGCATGTAACCCTTTGCCAATAAATGAGCAAAGAGGAAGTAGTAGTCGGCGCATGCGCGGTGGTGGGGCGAGCATCCGCCGGACTACCTCTGACTCCCTGCCCAGTAGGGGCACCTAACTGTTTTTAATCTGAGTGTTTTATTGAGTGAAAGCCGATATTTAGCAATATCAAAAGTATTAGGGAGGTAAGTATACTCTTGATGTGAAAATGGCCCTTGTTTAAAGGTGCAGTCTTAAAATTCATAGTTCAAATAGATATTTGACTGCTAAATTTGGTTTTAATCTATCAACAATTGGCGAAAACATGTATTTTCCCTATAGGGCTCAATACTTAAAACACCTTAATGAACCAGAGTTATGGCCCTTGTATAAGGCTGTGGCAACTTCATATTCATGGCTCCAATATATTTCGCTTAAAGGAACATATCTACCAAATGTATTTTTAATCCATTAATAAATGATGGAACGTGCAACAAATGTATTTTCCCCATAGGTTTCAATACTTTGAAAATATCGACAGGGTCAAAATAATGAAACGTGCCCCATAGGCTTCAATACTTTAAAACGTCTTAATGAACCAGAGTTATGGCCCTTGTATAATGGCGTGGCCATTTCATATTCATAGCCCAAATAGATATTGCCGAAAGAAAACATATCTGCCAAATTTGGTTTGAATCAATTGATAAATGAAGAAACGTGCCATAAATGTATCTTCCCCATGGGCTTCAATACTTTTTCACAATTGGCTTCAATACTTTATAGTATGGGCCATACTTATGCTATTTGTGGGTGTGGCCACTTCATCTTCATAGCCTGGAAAAAAATTGCCTATGGGAACATACCTGTCAAAGTTGGTTTTAATCTATCAACAAATGGCGAAACGTGCCACAATTGTTGACAGACAACAGATAGACAAATCGCGATTACATAAGCTCACATAGGTGAGCTCAACATATGGGCTTATTGTGATGAGGTGACTACCTGTGACATCCTTCCTCTCTTTAATCCAATGCTGTTGATACCATTGTTCAGGAAGGGATTGCAAGCCAGGACACACTCTTGTGATTAATCTCAGAAATGCAGGGCTCTGTTTATGTAGAATCTCCCACATCCTAGCTGCTTGTCTTGGTGCAAAGGGTCCATTATAGGAATAGTTACAGAACTCTGCATCATATCCATCAATAGTGAAGCCATGTTGATCATAACCATCAGGTGTAGTACCTATATATATATATATATATATATATATATATATATATATATATATATATATATATATATATATATATATATATATATATATATATACGTTAATTGCTCCATTTCACGACAAAGCCGGCCAAAACTGGCCTCTTTAGTGGTCCTGGGCAATGTCCATTTGCAGGCCAAGCAGAATATTTTTTTCAAAATTTACAACTGGAATGACAGGCTCGATAACCGAGCCAGTCATGCCAGTCGTAAATTTTCAAAAATAGTCTTCACTTAGTCTGCAAATGGACATTCAATAAGTAAATATTAAAAAATTTTTAAACAAATTTAGACATTAAAGGGTTACGTAAATTTTGTCAAATGAATCAAAATATTAGATTATTAAATGTGCATGTATAGGTAAAAAAAATATTTTTTTAAATTTACAAGTGGAAAAACTGCAACTGAACATTCAGCAAGACTACTGCAGAGGCGGCTTTGGCCAGCCACAAAGATTTATGTTTCCTATGCATATAGCAAGCACAGTACAATTTACCCACAGTTAATATAATACACAACAAGCATTCTGTAAGTATAGCAAACATGTCCCCTACATGGTAATATAAATCTTTAGAGAATGACAGACAGAAACTCCATTAAAAGTTGACAGAAGCAGCTTAAACTCAAACATGGTCTGTAACTTCTCATAAAAAAACAATAAACCAAGTCTGAGTTATATATGGTGAAGGAGAACGAAAAAGTCTTGAAAGCTGATATATTTGTATTTCATAAGTCGAAAGGGGACATAACTCCATGAAAAATTGACGCATATGCCTGAAACTCGAACTTGCTCTGTAACTTCTCATACCAAAGAATTGTAGCAATCAATCATCAGTAGAATATCTTGAAAGACTGGAAAAAAAGGTGCGGAAAACTACTATATTTCGTATTTTCATAAGTCGAAAGGGAGCATAACTCCATGAAAAAATGAACGAAATGCCTGAAACTCGAACTTGCTCTGTAACTCCTTATACTAAAGCAATGTACAGATTTTCACTTAAATATCTTGAAGGAGTGTAAAAAAATGTGCGGAAAGCCGATATTTAAAGAATCGACGCATACGCCTGAAACTCGAACTTGCTCTGTAGCCTCTCATAACAAAGCAATGTACCAATTCTTAGTTGAATACATTGAAGGACTGCAAAAACAAGTGCGGAAGACTAACAGCAACAGACGGACGGAGAGACGGAGTGTAAACCTATAGTACCCCCAGTTTTACCGGTAGGGACAAATAAATAAGCAGGGCTTTGAACCAACATGAATGGGCCACAAGCCACTAGGATTAGAGACAAGTATATTCTGGTAACCTTAGCTATATAGCCTGCTACTCCTTACATGAGAATAATACTCATCACCTTAGCCAAACAGTGATCCATTTCTACCTATGCTCCGCCCATCCCTAGCTAAGCTCCGGCAATCACTAGCTAAGCTCCGCCCATCACTACCTATGCTCCGCCCATCACTAGCTAAGCTCCGGCCACGCTTTGATCAATTTACGTGTATATACTTTGAACTATGAATTCTCAGAATCCCAATTTCAAGGTCAATTTACAGGTAAACTGTTAAATATTTTGAAGGCAATCTGACTAGGTGCTGTTGCTGCTCAATCAAATTGCTTTCAAAATATTCACTATAATGTTTATTAAATAGTAAATCCATCACAGACATACACGTGACGGATGATTCCAGCTACATGACAGAGTATTCTCTGTCAATTATGATTGTGACATCATCCTACCTGTGATGTAATTGATTATGACGCCATATAATACTCGAGTTACAGATCAGATTTATCCATTAAAAGCATGAGTAACTCGGTTCAATTTTGAATGATCACTGGTGTAATTCTGAACAGTCCTACAGTAAACTGCAGCAACAGCTTTTCAATCCCATTCTTTTCAAAATTATACCAGTGTCTAATTGATAGAACCAATCTGTCACTCAAGTATATTGCATGTCTTTACGATTTAATAACCATTCTGTTGAATATTTTGAAACTAATATGACTGGGTGCTGTATAGTTTTCTGGAAATTGAGATTCAGGGAGTTCAGGGTTTGACCGATCATAACATGGGCAAAGTGTGGGCAGAGCTTAGGTAGAGATGAGCTAAAGGTGGATTCATCCATTGTCATTTGACAGATAACATTTGACGTGTAAGGACATATCAGTAGATCAACAATCAAAAATATATTCAGGCGAGGTACTGCAATTTTATCCACATGACGTTCCATAATAGAATAATCATAAACATAAAATGTAAGATCAAAACAATTTATATTTCATAGGTAATTAAAAGAATAATTTTCTACCTTGAGCCTAGATGTACAGTAAATTTCAGTCCAGGACCACATGAGGGACAGTGGATATTAGGGCAATGAGGTGCATGGTAACATGCATGCTAAGCATGTGACTGGCTGTTCCATGAGTCAACTGAGAGGAGAAGTCAGACTAATAATTTGTTATTCATAGACATGCATGTAAGAGACACACACTTGATCCAAATGCCAATGGAGGGATCCAATCTGGTACTCACATATCTGATGTTATAAACAAATACGTTACTTGCTAACTGACATCCCAATCAAGATGAAGTTGATCCGGCATGTATGTGTCTGAATTGTATGTCTTTCATTAATTTACAATTTATTAAATAATATTTTGAAACTAATTTGTCTGGAAGCGGTTGCTGAAACATCCCTAGTCAAATTAGTTTCAAGACATCAGTAGCTTACCCATTTAGTTACCTTGGAATTTAGATGCTGGGAATTCAGGATTTAAAGTTTCAAATTGATTCCAACACACGCACAATGCGGGTGGCGCCTAGCTAGAAATAAGGTGTGGCAAAGCTAGAAACGATGAATATTAACTAGGTATTTGAAATATATGACTAATTTGATCTAAACATTGTATTTTACGTCAATAATCATATCATCCAAAAACACAAAGCTACAAATATACCATATCTCCTGGAAATTGCACACTAATTATTAGGATGTGAGAACTTGAATCGCAAAGCTACCACACAGGATAGCTGCTTAATAGTTAGACAATAAATAATTTAATTGACAGCTTTACTGCCACAGATATTATGCATTACATTACCCATCTCTGTCAAACATGTATGCTGTTGACCAATGAGTGATGTGTCCAGATCTCCGGCGATATCATGGCCAAAGCGGTCGAACCCTTGATCCTTAAAACCTCTGTTATTATAACCATCTCTGTTGAAGCCTATGGGCAGAAGAAAAATAAGAGCGATCAGAATTTTCAAACCCATGATCTTTATTTTATTCAGATTCTTTTAATTAATCAAACCCATATTTGGGGATTCATAGTCCATCAGAACTTCCACTCTTGTGTTAATATTTCAGCAGAATTGGATCAGTCGTTATTTAGATACAGCCAAGGATAGACAGACAGACAGGCAGGCACAGCTAGACATGAACGCAGGCAGACAGACAGACAGATGGATGGACGGGTGGACAGACAGAGACAGAGATGCATGCTGGCAGGAAGATGCAACACCGTTTTTCCCTTAAGGGTTGCAAACTTTATAAACAGAGGAATGAATAAATATATTTAACTAGCTAAATGGTCAGTAAGATAGATATAACTAGCCAACAAGTCTAACTAGATACAAATTTTGATACTTAAAAGGCAAACTACTTGCATAATCATTATAATTATTAACTAAAGAGGGACGGGGATGTGGTGAGTGAACTTTGGTAATTTCCATATACTGACTCCGATGATCGCATATTTTGTAAGTGTTTGGAGTCCTCATTGCCTTATAAAACCCAGCCATTATCAATTTAAAAATGTTAAAATAATCATCGAAGTACAAAACGGTAATGATGTGAGTTGGGTCTCTGAATTGATGATCAGCAATATGTTAATTGTAAAGGAATCGAGTAACATGTAGATTTAGCATATTTTATCTAAAAGAAGTTAAATATTAGGATCTGTTAAACTACTATTCCATTTACACCGTTTCCAAAACACTGAAAAACCCCGGAGAAATTCCTAACAAATCAAAATAGTAATGATGGGGAATGCATTCATATATAGCAGAGAGCATGTCTGTAAAGTATCCTTGATATCCGATGAGCCATTGTTGTAAAATAAGGCAATTAAAAACTGTAACAGAAATTATTCAAAGTCCAAAACCATGAAAAAACCCATGAGAAATACACCCCAAAAGAAGATCTGATGAGCAATTGTTGACTAATATGGCTAATGAAAATCTTTAATGCAAAAATTACCCAAAACCGTGAAAAATACATGAGAAATTCACAGAAAATCTGCTTAGTAATGCTGAGGATTGCATCCATGCATTGGATAGAACCAGTCAGTAGTTTCATTAAAATCTGATGTTGATTAATAAGGCTAATGAAAAACTTTAACGCAAATATCACCAAAAATATTCTACGTCCAAAACCACGAAAAAACATGAGAAATTAACCGAAAATATGCTTAGAAATGATGAAGATCGCATCACTGCATTGGATAGAACAAATTTGTAAAGTTTCATTGAAATTTGATTGGCCATTCTTGACTAATAAGGTTAATGAAAAACTTTAACGCAAAAATCCCTGCATTGGATAGTACCAATCTGTAGTCTCATTGAAATCTGATGGGCCACTCTTGGCTAGTGAAAAACTTTAATGCAAAAATCTTCTAATGATGGGGAATGCATTCATATATAGCATAGAGCATGTCTGTAAAGTATCCTTGATATCCGATGAGCCATTGTTGTAAAATAAGGCAATTGAAAACTTTAACAGAAATTATTCAAAGTCCAAAACCATGAAAAAACCCATGAGAAATACACCCCAAAAGAAGATCTGATGAGCAATTGTTGACTAATAAGGCTAATGAAAAACTTTAATGCAAAAATTATCCAAAACCACGAAAAGATTCATGAGAAATTCACGGAAAATTTGCTTAGTAATGCTCAGGATTGTATCCCTGCATTGGATCGAACCAGTCAGTAAAGTTTTATTCAAATCTGCTGAACTATTCTTGACTACTAAGGCTAATGAAAAACTTTAACGCAAAACTCATCCAAAATATTCTAAGTCAAAAACCGCGAAAAAACCATGAGAAACTCCTCGAAAATCTGCTTAATAATGATGAAGCTAGTATGCCGACAAGGGATCAAATTATTTGGTAAAGTTTCATCAAAATCTGATGATCCATTGTTGAACAATAAGGATACTGAAAACCTTAAAGCAAACATCCACCAAATATTTTAAGTTCAAAACCATGAAAGAACCCATGAGAAATTCACCTCCTCCCCCAAATCGGCTTAGTAATGATGAAGATCGCATCCCTGCATTGAATAGAACCAGTCTGTAAAGTTTCATTGAAATCTGATAGGCCATTCGTGACTAATAAGTCTAATGAAAAACTTTAACCCAAATATCCTTCAAAATATTCAGTCCAAAACCGTGGAAAAAACATGAGAAATTCACAGAAAATCTGCTTAGTAATGCTGAGGATTTCATCCGTGCATTGGATAGAACCAGTCAGTAGTTTCATTAAAATCTGATGTTGATTAATAAGGCTAATGAAAAACTTTAACACAAATATCATCGAATATATTCTAAGTCCAAAACCCTGAAAAACCACTGAAAATCTGCATAGTAATGATGAAGATCACATCCCTGCATTGGATAGTACCAATCTGTAGTCTCATTGAAATCTGATGGGCCATTCTTGCCTAGTGAAAAACTTTAATGTAAAAATCATCCAAAATATTTTCAAAGTCCAAAACCGTGAAAAACACATGAGAAATTCACCGAAAATCTGCTTAGTAATGTTGAGGATTGCATCCTGGCACTGGATACAAGCAGTCAGTAAAGTTTTATTAAAATCTGATGAGCCATTCTTGACTAATAAGGATAATGAAAAACTTTAACGCAAAAATCATCCAAAATATTCTAAGTTCAAAACCGCGAAAAAAACATGAGAAATTCCCTCAAAATCTGCTTAGTAATGATGAAGATCGCACCCCTGCATTGGATTAAACAAAATCACGGATTTCTTACCTGCATTGGATTAAACGAAATCACGGATACTTACCTCCCTAATGCTCTTTGATATTGCTAAATATCGGCTTTCACTCAATAAAACACTCAGATTAAAAAAGTAAGGTGCCCCTACTGGGCAGGTAGTCAGAAGTCAGTCAGGCGGATGCCAGCCCCACCTCCGCGCATGTGCCGACTAGTACTTCCTCTGACTAATTTATTGGCTGACACTAGGCAACTTTACAAAAGCCTGAAGACCGAGCCTCTGTGGGGCGGATAGGCCGGGTCCGTATTAGGGAGGTAAGTATCAACTCTCTCGTGAAAAAAGAAATCCGTGATTTCGTTTATTTCACTTCAAGAGTATACTTACCTCCCTAATACTCTTTGATATTGCCAGAATTCGTCAAAAGACCAGCTCTTCCCTATACGCTTTTCTGCATTTAAGGCACTTAAACTACTGAAATTGTGTGGAAACACAATCAGGAAAGATTTGAACATCGGGTAACACAGCCGATGGCTGAGAGATGACCATATGTCATATGCGCTCCCCCCCTTCATGGGAGGAAGACTGAATGACCTCAATGTCCCATATGCTCTCTACATACAAGTGCCATGTACTATAGGACATTTAAAGAAAAAGGCTTCATTTTCGTATACTCTCAATAATGAACCACATAAAACACGTACCATCACCATATTAATAATGAACGGTCACGTGACATTACAAATAATCATGGACAACACATACATAAGACTGACCTTGTGGAAGATTGTTGTTGTCATCATCTCCCCATTGGTGAAGACTGATGCAGCTCAAAAGTGGATGCTTCCATTAATTAAATGTGAAATATATAAAAAATGAGGATACCTCATCAAAATATGTACACCTAGATTAGCTTTTCAAAATCGATAAGGCGAGAGGATTCAAGGTGTCACGGAGATAATGGTTGGTAAAACTTGACTCACAGTGCCAGTGGGTTACTGACATAATGTCATCCACAGGTACCCCCATTAAATAGGGCAGTGGAAGCCACTACACCTCGGACACTGTGAGCCTTGGCCATGTCAACTTGTTTACCTGTGGCAGATTTATGGCAAAATTGAATACACTCAACAATCCACCTGGAAATGGTGCCCTTTGCCATGGGGTTCAATATATGACAACCATAACGCTGTTGGGTCCGTCCGCCATTCCTGAGTACGTTGTTTGTACCGAATTAATGCTCGGACTGGACACCATAGTTTTGAAATAGGATCATACCTAGTCAAAGCTGTTAAAATTATAGGCTGACCTGGATATTTCAAAGACTGGTTCTTAGCCATGAAATTTATCCTAGGTAGAAGCCTAAGGCCTTCCCCTGTGACCACAAAACGGTCTGCCTCGGCTGATTAGGCATGAATCTCACTTCTACACCTAGCCGAGGCTGCAGCAATTAAAAATACAGTTTTAAGCGTCAACATTTTCATAGAAATGGAGCTTATCGGTTCAAAAGGCTTATCTGCTAGCACCTGAAGCACTAGTGATAAACTCCAAGACGGAATCACTGGGGGATTCCTTGGTCTTAGATTGCCCATGCCTTTGATTAAAGTATTTACATCATCACTTCCCCTATTAGCCAAGCAAGGGATAACTGACTTATAGCCAGCAATAGAGTTAGGCTTGAGGCTATAGGCATCATACAGGCTGTAGATATGGGATTGTCTTGTGGGAAGTCATGACCCCGCCGGATATCTTATATTTACGAGTAAGTCCTAAATGAAATTCATATTTGAAAATACCAGGTGAGCTAATGAACCAAGTCACTATGTACATTATTTATTTAGGTATGTAGTCCGCTGTACTGGTTGACATCGACCAGTGCTGCTGATGTATGGTTTCGACGAAACCAAGCCGAAACTGAATAGAAATGTCGAATGATGTATTCATCATTTAAAGTTAAAAATGAATTAAATGGAATAGGACCAACGGTTCTGAGTTGATATGTATCTGCCAATAGTTGAGATGAAAGTTGTTGCTGTGGGATCGGCACACACTTTTATAATATTCAGCAGTCATTTTGGCCGGTAGTTTAGGAAATAATCGAGTGATAAGAATCGATGGAATTGTACGTGACAGTCTGACTATTAGTTGATAACGGTAGGCATTCCGACTCCCTTACGAAAGTACAACAACACCAGCTGGCAATGAGATCATACAGCTCATGTGCTTATTAACGATCGTATCCTACAGGCTTATTCATGTTAGGCAATGGACAGGACAGAGACATTGTAGCGTCTGTAGGAATTAATAACATAATCGAAATTTGTATATCAACTATATGTCAATCATAGAAAGGCATACTACAACAACACATTCCGTAATGTTGTTAGTTAGCTAACAGATCACATCAAATCAGAACCAGCCAACACCGCTTTGACCCTGTGTAGCAGTAGCTCCATAGAAGAGAAGCCCAGAGTTTGATTAGTCAGGATGACGTCATAATCAATGAGCATCGATCAAACTCTGCGGCAGAGAATTAAAAAGAACCTATTTCAAAGTGAAATCGAGTTGTAACTAATCGTGGATTGGTCAGGATGACCAATAGTAATAGGTAAAAGCTTCTAGGAGGAGATAAGCAGAAGTTGATTGGCAGACGGATTATCCAGACCAATCAAGCTGTGCTTATAACCTACCTAGAAGAATCATTGAAACGAATAATATATGTTACAATATGTATATGTCTATATATCGTAATATGTATATAACTTCGGGTACACCGAAATGTATAAATGGGGCACTTTGCCCATTGATAATTTAATCAAATCACCATCGTGATTCCGTAGGCACCGTGCTGCTACGTTAGTTGAAGTTGCGATAGTCACACTAGAAAGTATATTCTAGGAGTAATCAGTCTTCATAGTAAATTGTCTAAAAGTTATACTCATCATTGAAATATATCAGTACTTAGTTTAAGTGTACAGTTAGTATAAGCGAAATAAAAGCATCCTCTTGCTTAGCAAGACAATAGTTTGGGTTGTGTGTCAATAGTGAACTCCAGAGCGCAGAGCAACACTGCGCCGAAGCTAGGAATCTTCCGATAGTTAGATAGGCCCGATTATCATATAAAAATATCGTCACGCTCATCAGTGACGAGGCGAGCCGATAATCATCTTCTACTGCATCTTTGGTAAGAGGTTGTCGCAGCAACCGCTTACATCATAGTCTTACCAGAGAAGTAGTAGGAACTGTAGTGAGACCCGGAGATCCAAAATCTTCAGTGGCTTCGTCTGCCAGGATCTGGAGTTCGAGACGACCTAAGACGACACAGCACGAGAAACGAGTGAGTACCCATAACTAATGACCGCGTAATATGTCTGCTGACCGACCGGTTAACACCGTATTGACAGACATAGCAGATCGTGTGAAAGTATTTGTAGACTTAGCAAAACAATCCAGTGCAACAACAGTGACGCAACATCGCGAATATAGGGAAAATACCATTGTAAAAATCACAACAGACATACATTGCGAAGAGCAGCCGCATCTAAAACGCGCAATAGTGTGTCTATATTATCAATAAACTGTGAATTAGAACTGTAATAAATACCATAGTAGTATGGCGGCACCGCGCAGACCAGATGCCGGGTTACCACCGATGGATCCGCCGCGCCCCGGACCAGAACTACGACCGGAAACGGTCGCCGCCATGCAGACCATGGGTACGGCGATGGCGGGGGCTATAGTGGAAACGAGTGACAGGAGAGAAAGAGATAGTGTTTCGGCAAGAAGTCCACGAGTTAACCCAACGCATCAAACCATGCGATCGTTTACTACCGGAAGATGTGCGCCAATTTATGGATGAGGCACAAAGTGTATGGGCAGCCACCGAGCGTAACCTCGATGGAATTCCTGTCTATATTATGACACGGGCCTCACGGGGGCAGCTATCTTGAGCGATTGACACGTTTATAGTGGGGAAGGTACGGGACACCGTAACCTTCGACGAGCTCCGGGAAAATGTGACCCTGAATTTCATCTCGGCGAACGAGAACGAGAGGGTCAAATATGACCTGGAGGGAGTCAGGCAGAGGAACGAAACGTTAGTATCGTTTAATAGACGATACCGAGAAATGGCTACCAGAGCCTACCCTACAGAGAATGCCGACAACCGCCGAACCGTGCTAGTGGCATACATTAAGGCCTTAGGAGATCGTGGTATGGGGAGGCAAAGTCAGGAAAAAGATTACAACCGTACAAAGAGCGATGGAGCTCACAGAAGAAGAAGAGGGTTGCAACGACCTGCTGATGGCTATGCACATAGATCCACGAGGAAAAGAAGAAAGCATGGAAATCAATATGCTTGATGAAGAGGAAGGCCAGAATGTGTGGGCCGTAATCAACACCATGAAGCGGCAGATAACGCAGCAGACCAAACTGATAGAGAAGCTATGCGCCGTAATAGAGAAATTGCAAAGCGGGCCTGTATTTTCACCACCGCAACAGCGAGCCCCGGCGCAACCCAAAGTGCAATCACCGCGTCGCAAGCAGGCAGCAACACCTAGGGCAGCCGCACCAAAACCAGTTGCCAAGAAAGCGATCACGTGTTTTAACTGTGGCCAAGTCGGCCATTACAAAAGTGAATGCCAACAACCTAGCCAGCCAACGCGACAAATCGTGAGTAGAAAACTAGCTATAGCAAAACCACGACCGCAACAGCAACGGCCACCCATAGTATGTTTTACCTGCGGACTTATAAAGGGCATATCGCCGGTGACTGTTAAATAAATCGTGACTGTTTCGTGAACAGAAATAACCGACCGACCGTAAAGTGCTTCCAGTGCAATCAGGAGGGCCACTACCAGGCCGACTGCCCGGGGCGGCGCCCATGCCACAACGGAAGGCTTTGAAAAGGCCACGACAAGATGAACTAGAGATCGATGAAGTACAAGATCAGTGTAATGACTACCAGTACGAACCAAAAACAACTCCACGATCGTGTTCCAGAAACGTTCGTAAGGATTTCGCCAATCGAGCGAGGCGAAATGAAGAATACGAGGACCGGGATGGTTTCGTTTTAACGGGAGAGAATACTGACAGGTATGGCCGTTATTCGTACGGTGGCGGAGGAGCCCTGTCAGTAGATGAAAGACAACAGTCATACGCGGAGGCAGTTAGCGGACGATGGAGTCCGTTAAACGAGGACGGAGGAAATCGTTGGTGACTGAACGATTTCTAATCCGGCTCGAGATCGAACCGAACGGTCGTGAGAATCAAGGTGAGTACGTAGATGCATTGATAGATACCGGTGCTAGTACATCCTTGATTCGAAAGGATATATGGCGTAGCATCTTAAATGCTAGTCCGTTAAAGAGCTAAAACGTTATTAGCTGTAAATGGTTCACCCATAGAGATTTTGGGGGAAACTCAAATCAAATTCAAGGACGCCTGGCCTATTCCCAGTGTGGTAGTGAATAGCATGCGGCATGAATGTTTGATTGGAGCAGATGCCTTGCACTTGGGAAATGCAAGGATTGACTACAGGACCAAAAATATAGTATGGTTTGGTCATGTATACCCTTTTAGATATCCGTATAGGGAACAAGCGAAATATGTATATGCCAGTTGCAAAGAAACGACCGGATATGCAGTTACTGACAAAGTGCTGAGTGACTTTGCCAATAATTTCGATACGGCTCGCCCAAATACGTTAGGTCTCGTACCCAAGGTAGAATGCACGATACCAACAGGAGATTCGTATCCTATAAGGCAGAAAGCCTATCGTCTACCGCTTGCAAGCAGTATGTGGTTAAAAACCAAGTAAAAGAAATGCTTGCACCGGGCGTCATAAGACCATCGTCATCACCCTGGGCGTCACCCATTACTTTAGTACCCAAGAAGGACGGTGACACTAGGTTTTGTATCGACTACAGGAAATTGAATTCTGTGTGCCGTAAGGATAGTTATCCACTGCCGAATATATCCGACATTTTTGATTCGATGCGTGGCGCAACGATATTTTCTACTATGGACTTGAAGTCTGGATATTGGCAGATACCAATGGCCAGCCAAGACATAGAGAAAACAGCGTTAGTGTGCAGTGAAGGTTTGTTCGAATGAATTCGGATGCCTTTCGGTTTTTGCAACTCAGGTTCCGTACTTCAGAGGGCAATGAACGATATTTTCCGAGAATATGTAGGAAAATATGTGCACGTTTTCGTCGACGATATAGTCGTATATTCACGAAATCCGACGGAACACGCACATCACTTGCGTAACGTCATGCGCAAAATTCAGGAATATAATTTGCAAGTGAAGAAAAAGAAGTGTGATTTCGCCAGTAAGTCTGTTGACTTGTTAGGATATCATATTTCTGCACACGGTGTGGCTCCACAAGCTCAAAGTCATTCGAGTAATGTCTCCACCCCGCGATGTGGGTGAAGTACGTAGTTTTCTCGGAGCCACAGGTTACTACCGATCTTGTGTTAAAGGCTATGCCGAAATTGCAAAGCCTCTGATTGAGTTAACGAAGAAATATAAGCGATTTGAATGGGGTAAGCATGAACACCAAGCTTTTGAGAAATTAAAGAACTTGCAGTGTAGTGAGACGGTTCTCACGTATCCAAACTTGAATGCCCCGTATAAGTTGTATACAGATGCATCTAGTTATGCAATAGGTGCGATACTAGTACAAGTCGATGATAAGGGTATAGAGTGAGTGATACAGTATGTAAGCTCTACTCTTAAAGACAGTCAGCTAAATTGGCCCGTAATAGAGAAAGAAGCGTACGCTGTGATATATGCGTTAAAGAAGCTTCGACCATATCTATTTGGCGCGCAGTTTACCGTGTACACTGATCACAAACCTCTGAAGAGTCTGTTTGTGGGAGAAGTGAAGAACACGAAGGTGCAGCGCTGGGCAGTGCTGATTGCAGAATACGGATGTAAGATCGAGTACATCCAAGGCTCGAAGAATATTCGAGCGGACATGTTGTCCAGGTTAGGTCGTCCAGTAGAGGTCGCCACGTTGGACACGGGCGATTATGTCATACCCGAGGTAGACGAAGGTGCCTTACCGCATGTCCGTCTAGAGGTATATGACATACCCTACGACGACTTATGTGCCGAGCAGACCAAGGAATACCTGGAGTTATTCAGAAACACACCGGAGGAGTACATGGTTAAGAATGGCATATTGTATTCTTTAATTACACCTTCAGCGTTGGACGCTGAGTACCCCAGAATTGTATTACCTACCCTGTTCCGTGAGAAAGTGCTCCGGAAGGCTCATGAACGAGCCGGTCATCAAGGTCTGAAGAAGACTATCGGTATGGTAAGAGATTCTTTTGTGTGGACGTCTTTAAGAAAAGACGTGGTACATATGCTTGAGACGTGTACGACGTGCCAGGTCAACCGACCTGTCACTACTTGACCTAAGTACAGTGAGATGCCCATGGCCAGTTATCCAAGTCAGATAATTGATATGGATTTAATTGGTCCACTATTAGAGTCGAGCAGATGTAACGTTTATATCATGACGATAATCGATCACTGTTCTGCATGGGCGGAAGCATATCCAATTGCGGCCAAGACATCTCAGAATGTTGAAGACAAGTTTTTCAATGAGTATGTCGCTCGTCATGGTGTCCCTGAAATTCTGATAACAGATCAGGGTAAAGAATTTTGTTCGAATTCTCTGGAACAGCGATTTCATGAACACGGTATTGATCATAGACGATCGAGTCCATACCATCCTCAAACCAATGGACGTACTGAGAGGTTCAATCGCACTCTTAAGGAGTTGATCCAGAAGGGTGTTAATAACGAGTCTCATGCATGGGAGGATGAGTTAGGCACAGCTTTGACAGCGTACCGCAACACTCGTCACTCCACGACCGGTTATACGCCATTTTATTTGACGTATGGTCGACGTGCAAGACTTCCGTTTGCAATTTCACTAGATGCTTCGCAGGACCTTGGTGAGAGACTTACCTGTCTCAATAATGCCTTGCTGAGCGCTCGTGGAGAAATGGCAGTCTCGAGAAATACACCGAGAACAAATTAATAAGCGTGCGAACGCTGGTGAGTATAAGGTTGGCGACTCGGTGGTCGTAAAAGCTGAAGAGAGGATGAAATTGACCTCTCGCAGTGACCCTGAGTATGAGATCTTTAAGATCAATGGGCCCGTGGCTCACGTCCGACATCAAAGGTCTGGGAAGGTACGCGTACTTAATATATCTAAGTTGCGCGTAGTTGACTCAGAGATGTGCTGGGACAAGGTACGACGACGCCCTATTCGTAACCCTGCAAAAGGTACGAAAGCCAGCCATCATCCGAAAATAGTGGTATTACCCGAGTCCGAACCTTTGCCGGTATCCGACTCTGACACGACACCTAATAAGAAAGCTCGCAGGAAGCGCCCAGCTTCTAATTGGGAGCCGAAGGTGTGCAAGGTGGGTAAGGTGGTCGAAATGGATGTAGATCGACCTGGTACGAGTAAAGATCGAAACTATGAGTCACCGATGGAAACCATCGTAACTCCTCGTACCGTATTGATGGACACATCGGAGGATGTCGCACCCATACTTTCTGCGCAAGCGCAGTCATGCTCCCGAAGTCGGCTCAGACAGTAAGCGACTTCGGATTGGTGCATTTGGCCAAGCTCTATATGATGACTTCATCAGTCGTATAGAAGCTGTCATAAGGCGGCGTAGCAGGAGATAGAATTAATCTCCGTTTAAGCGCTGTACTAGTAAAATCGTAGTATCTAAACCATCATGTTTATCTTCCGAATATGTGTAGCTTTAGTGGTGTTAGTAATGTCCGTCAATATAGTTAACGGAAGGGAAGTGACTATGTTAAATAAATTTCTTAAAGTTGACGGATTTACACCCGTAACTAGAATGTTGCACATCACTTCCTCTGTTTTACCTCTTATCAATATGCAGTTGTGGTTATATTACCCGTGGGTAATGATGCTATCCACAGCTAAATGGGTACCCATCAATGGCCGATTTTCCGACGAGTATCATAATTTCGCAGCAGGCGATTGGATACATGGACCATGACGACCGTATAACATCTATGGACATGATATAAGTCTTTTGACTGGGTCCGGTTGTCTATGTCCAATGAAAAATCGAAACATCTAGCAAATTATTCGCCCATAAGAAAGTGGGCGTTGTGTTGCAAACATTCAGTGAGACTATTGAGGTACATTGTGGTGGACGACTGACTGACCGATGTATTGTGAGTAATGGTCTGTATGCTTTGATGTCGAGTGGATGTGACTAAAGTGGGAAGGGTTGGCGATTCGAGCCAGTACAGTCTTACAGTCGGACGTACACTCGAGTTAGTCTGGCTGTGGATGTGCCCAGGTTGGATGTGGCCGGCGTCCTCAACCAGTCACTCATTGTTAATCATTTGAAGATGCAGAAGTGGGACCAGTTACTTAAGTCTAAATATGTGCTGCTAGCACCGTTATCCGAGGTTGACCCAGCGATGGTCGACAGCATCGGCATACGTTCCTTATTCTTATATTCGGCGGGATCCGTCGTCTGTATAATTGTTATTGTGTTTATATTATATAAATGTGGTATATTTTCACGCATGTGGACGTTTCTAAAACGAAAGCCACACGCGGCCATGACACCTGTTCCACGGATCGCTCAGACCCAACGGCCGCAGAGACCTGCAGCACTGCCTGCGCCGTGGAGGACGTCAGCCGGGTCGTCGCCTAACGCTATTGCCAGGACCGAGATCGACCCGACGGCTGATAATTGGGTGGACGTGGACTTACATAACGTTCCTGACATTCATGTTGAGTACGAGGACATGTAACATTTATTCGAGTATTGTTTTATTGTGCACAATAACCGTATTGTGCTACCGTGTTATTATCATGATAGTATCGTAACATTCTCGTATTTGATTGTCTAATGTTATGATTGTTGGATTATTTCTCTATTGCTGTAGTTGTCGTATTTCACTGTTTATTTTAACTCCTCGTACTGTTTATTAATGAGTAGTTGATTAGTGATCGTTTGTTCGTAATGCGTAGAATTGTTATTTTACTATGTTTTCCTTCTATTGTTTCGGTTCAAGGGAGCCCTGGTATAGTGTGGTTTTGTTGTTGATGTTGTACAACGAGTTAATTATCACTCCCTTAAGGCCTTAAGAGACGGTTAATTAACTTTGGTTGAGGGGCATGTGTAGATATTGGATTGTCTTGTGGGAAGTCATGACCCCGCCGGACATCTTATATTTACGAGTAAGTCCTAAATGAAATTCATATTTGAAAATACCAGGTGAGATAATGAACCAAGTCACTATGTACATTATCTATTTAGGTATGTAGTCCGCTGTACTGGTTGACATCGACCAGTGCTGCTGATGTATGGTTTCGACGAAACCAAGCCGAAACTGAATAGAAATGTCGAATGATGTATTCATCATTTAAAGTTAAAAATGAATTAAATGGAATAGGACCAATGGTTCTGAGTTGATATGTACCTGCCAATAGTTGAGATGAAAGTTGTTGCTGTGGGATCTGCACACACTTTTATAATATTCAGCAGTCATTTCGGCCGGTAGTTTAGGAAATAATCGAGTGATAAGAAGCGATGGAATCGTACGTGACAGACTGACTATTAGTTGATAACGGTAGGCATTCCACCTCCCTTACGAAAGTACACCAACTGGCAATGAGATCATACAGCTCATGTGCTTATTAACGATCATATCCTACAGGCTTATTCATGTTAGGCAATGGACAGGACAGAGACATTGTAGTGTCCTGTAGGAATTAATAACATAATCGAAATTTGTATATCAACTATATGTCAATCATAGAAAGGCATGCTACAACAACACATTCCGTAATGTTGTTAGTTAGCTGACAGATCACATCAAATCAGAACCAGCCAACACCGCTTTGACCCTGTGTAGCAGTAGCTCCATAGAAGAGAAGCCGAGGGTTTGATTAGTCAGGATGATGTCATAATCAATGAGCATCGATCAAACTCTGTGGCAGAGAATTAAAAAGAACCTATTTCAAAGTGAAATCGAGTTGTAACTAATCGTGGATTGGTCAGGACGACCAATAGTAATAGGTAAAAGCTTCTAGGAGGAGATAAGCAGAAGTTGATTGGCGGACGGATTATCCAGACCAATCAAGCTGTGCTTATAACCTACCTAGAAGAATCATTGAAACGAATAATATATATTACGATATGTATATGTCTATGTATCGTAATATGTATAACTTCGGGTACACCGAAATGTATAAATGGGGCACTTTGCCCATTGATAATTTAATCAAATCACCATCGTGATTCCATAGGCACCATGCTGCTATGTTAGTTGAAGTTGCGATAGTCACACTAGAAAGTATATTCTAGGAGTAATCAAAGTCTTCATAGTAAATTGTCTAAAAGTTATACTCATCATTAAAATATATCAGTACTTAGTTTAAGTGTACAGTTAGTATAAGCGAAATAAAAGCATCCTCTTGCTTAGCAAGACAATAGTTTGGGTTGTGTGTCAATAGTGAACTCCAGAGCGCCGAGCAACACTGCGCCGAAGCTAGGAATCTTCCGATAGTTAGATAGGCCCGATTATCATATACAAATATCGTAACGCTCATCAGTGACGAGGCGAGCCGATAATCATCTTCTACTGCATCTTTGGTAAGAGGTTGTCGCAGCAACTGCTTACATCATAGTCTTACCAGAGAAGTAGTAGGAACCGTAGTGAGACCCGGAGATCCAAAATCTTCAAGGTGACAGAGGAAATCGGCCACTACCTGAATAGATGAATCCATTGGATTAATACATCTTTTTGAGCACCATTCTGCAAATCTGTTGATTTTATAATTATATGCTCTGGAGGTTGACCCCCTCCTAGCTTTTGCCATGAACATGGCTGCTTGCTCAGAAAAGCCCTCCTTAATTCTAGATTCCTTGACAACATCCACGCAGTCAATTGGAACATTGACAGATTGTTGTGAAGGTTCTGGCCCTTGAAGATAATATTGTCCATCAGAGGCAGAGGAACTGGATTGCAGACCAGAAGGTCCAGCAGATCCGTATACCATGATTGGCGTGGCCAATTTGGGTCGATCAGAAGCACTTGGCATTCCTCCTGTCTGATTTTCTGAAGAATCTTTGGAATCAGGATTGCTGGAGGGAATGCGTATGCATACATTCCCACCCAGCTGATAGCTAACGCATCTGTTGCGATAGCGCTCGGATCTGGAATTGGAGACGTATGTCGTCATCTTCGCATTCTTCTTCATTGCGAATAAATCTATGCTGGGTTTTCCCCCAGTGGTTGAACAGACAATCCGCCACACATTGATTTAGTTGCCATTCCGTAGGTAAAACACTCATCCTTCGGCTCAATGAGTCTGCTAGCAGATTTAACCTTCTCGGAATATGAACTGCTTTCAAGGTAATCCTGTGATCCAGGCACCAGCAAAGCAGTTTCCATGTCATCATACAGAGACTGGGCGACTTCGTTCCGCGCCTGGCGGTTTATGTAAGTCACTACTGTTGAGTTGTCTGATCGAATTAGAACACTCTTAGCCTGAACTTTCTGTAAGAAATGTTCTAGGCCCAGGACTACTGCTCGTAATTCCAGTAGATTTATACGTTCTTTTGACTGTTCCAGATTCCAAAACCCTGATATCGTGGACTCCAGGCAAGCTCCCAACCCCTCCATTGATGCATCTGTATACATCGCTAACTGAGGGTGAGGTGGGGTTAGCATCACCCCCGCCAGGAGATTCTCTGTTTTCAATCACCATTGTAGGTGATGAACTAGAGGCTCCAGCACTGACATGTTTGAGTCCAGTGAACCTGTACTCTGGGTCCACTGCATCATGAGAAATAACTGGATCAGCCGTCTGCGTAAGGCCGCCTGAGGAATGACTGGTTCCAGAGAAACCATCAACCCCAGCATTCTCAGGTAAATCCGTGCCAGGACATGACAACTGTTGCACACTGACTGTATTACTGAGATGAGTATCTGTACTCTCTCCTGAGTAGGATAAACATATCCTATCTCCAGATCGAAGAACATTCCCATGTAAACAAACTTCTGGGATGGAGTCAGCTCCGATTTTTGAAAATTGATTATCCAGCCTAAGTCTGTGAGAGTTTTCAAAACTATATCCAGATTTGCTGATAAACTTTTCTGGTTGTGTGCTTTTAACAGCCAGTCGTCTATGTACATGTGGACTGCTATGCTTCTCCTGGAGAGGTATGCTGTTATCGCAAGAACCACCCTGGTGAAGACCCGAGGAGCCGTAGAAATTCTGAAGGGTAATACCCTGAATTCCCACTGTCTGCCCTGGAATGCGAATCTCTATAAGCGACGAAAACTCCTCACTATTGGAATGTGGAAATAAGCATCCTTCAAATCTATTGAAGCTGTCCACATTCCCTTATCCAACCCTGCCAACACCGATTTCACAGTCTCCATTTTGAAACTGGGCGTGTCTACGAACTTGTTCAATGGCTTGAGGTTGAGAATAGGTCTCCACCCTCCAGTGCTTTTCGTCACCAAGAACAAGGTTGAATAGAAGCCCGGGCAATTTTGCGCCGGTTGAATTGCTCCTTTGAGTACATGAGGGAATTTATTTCCTCCTCTATACACAACCGCTGATCTGGATCTCTTGGAATTTGAGTCCAGACTGGCACCAGAGAGTCGCGATGGCGGGACTGTTATCCAGTCAGGATGATACCCGACTGGAAGCCATCGCAAGACTAAACGGTCCTGAGGCAACCGTTCCCACTCTTGCATGTGGTTGGCCAATCGGCCTCCCACTGGTCCACCTAGGGAGAGGTGGACATAAGGAGTGCAAGAGTGGCACTATCTCCTGGTGCAGATGTACTGGGGTAGCTCTTACTGTGGTAATCACCCCATCAGGTACGATTACCACGACCAGATCCTCGCGCACCACAGCCTGCACGACGCGCAGCTGCCTGGCTGGCTGCGCCGGAGGAGCCTGCGACCCCCCCTCGCTGCTGGCCTCGAGCCTGCAGGGGATGATACGCAGGGGGAGCTGTGCGAACGCGCTCTCTGCGTAGCACTTCAAATTGCTCATGCAATGCCCTCTGGTTATTGACCAGGGTAACCGTCTCCTGGAGATGCTTACATCCCTCACCTCCAAAGAGACCAGGACCTGTCATAGGCGTACACAGCAGCCTATTATACAAATCCTGGGACGGGCACAAGTTATCAAGCGCAAACGTGCGCCTCGCCCGGACATTCCTGGTCACAGACCGGGCTAAACAGTCCAAAGCCAAGTTAATTCTATCTCGGATGGCTCTCTGAACAGTCACCGAACTAGGCTGGCGCAATGCGGATGCCGTTACTACCCTCTGTAACAACTGTGAGACGTGCGAAAGCGCCGAGATAGACGCCCTAGAACTCTCCTCCGCATCGCGCAATGCGGTATTAGCCGAACGCAAACCGTTCGAACACAGAGCTCCCGTGTCAGACCGGGAACCTGGCCACGTATCTTCGCCCAGCGCCGCGCGATCATCCGCGCCTGGCTTAGGCACTACACCGTATAGCTGATATTGATCAGCTACAATACGGCATCGCTTTGCCACCTCGCGAGGGGCCTTCGCTAAACGTCCATGCGCCTTGATGGACGTCTCCGCCGCCGTGAACATATCAACAATATGATCAGCTAACGGCAGAGACGGCATAGCGGTAACAGCCGGTTTACCTGCCAGCCACAGGCACTGGTCCCGTTGACTGGCCAACTGATCCACGGCAAGATCTGGCCTGACGTTGATTAGCCACTGACAAGCGTCAGACCAGTCTTCCTCCATGGCCACCTGTGAATGCTCTACAAGACGAGGGCCTTCGTGATCCTCCTGAGCAATCACAGGCATGTATGTGGCTGGAGGAACTGATACGCCTAGCAAGCCAGAGAAAGCATGCGGGCCTGAAAGAACAAGCATGCCACTGACTGGATTGACCAGGAGCAGGCGCCGTGGTATTGCGTGGGGAAAATTTCGCCACACCACGGCTCTGGCCAGCACCTGCTACACCATCGGCGAGCCGAGGTATGCGGAAAAACTGGCCATCAGATCCAGCCCGGGCCACCTTCTGCACCATGAACGATACTCCTGCGTGAGTAGTCCCATGGAGTCGCCCGTATTCCCTGCGAGGGGTGCACGTACGTCAATGTCCATGGCCACGGCGCCAGAAGGAGAACCCAGCAGATAGTCCTCTTCTTCCTGGCCAGAAAGATTAGACTCCAGGTCAGCAAAGAATGCTAACCCGGACCGGCCAGGAACGGTACCATAGGAGGAACTGGTACCTGCAGGGTGCGGATAATCCTGGCCTGAAAAGCAGGCACCAGATTCCAGCGACACCTGTCCACGAACAACCGGCGCGGCAAGCCTGCTGCCAGTGTCCTCATAGTGGATTTCGCCCTCTATTAGGGCCACCTCTGAATCATGGACGAAAACTGGTAGGTCCCTAGATAGTACCGATTCAGAGGCAGGGATTATCTGCTCCGGAGCAGATGAAGAGGACAATGAAAGACTTGACCCAGTAAGCATGCCCCGAAGCAACTCTGGGACCAAATCCTTAATTGTCTTCTTCATCTCTCCCATCATCGCAACACGGAAGGCCTCCATATCCATAGTGGATGAGGCCTTCCTCTTACCCTTCTTACCAGAAGCCTCTTTCTTAACTTTCCTCTCCTCCTCTGGCACCTTCTCCCTGGTCTGCAAAGATAGAAATTCAGACATTAGCTCTCCCCCCCCCCCACCCCACTTTTTACAGATCTCACATTTAAGTAATGGACCACAAGAGCTGCACTGGAAGCATAAGTGGGGGGCGAATCTATCCAAGATAAACCTTCCACTTGATGGACAACCAGGCCTCTGAAACAAGCCAGAGGACGAAGACAATGAGTATTACAGTTATTGAATTAGAAACTCAAAACCAATCTGATGCTCTGGAAGCTCCACCAACACTATGACCTCTTAACTCTCTCCACCTTATAGGGGAAGGAAGTGGACCAAGAGGGCAAAGTAAGACGACCTTCATCCGAGGTCTCCAACTCACTGGACATAGATTTTTGGTTAGATAACCTAACAATGTTAGTAGGAAATGGAACCTTGGTGGAGAGAAAAACAAACTCTCTGATGATGTGCTGTCCTGTACAATCATAGATAGATACCTGTGGACATAAACACAGAAAGAGATTAGTATTTCATAGCGCCATTTAGAAATAAACCAGTTTTTTTAGGCGCTTATTTACAAAAAACCTGAGTCCCGGAAACACATTACAACGGGATAAACTCGCTAAAATATAGCAGAAGTCACCTGATGAAAAGGTCCTGGGCCCTCCTCCGGAGATACAGCACGTTCATACATCATTCACAGGTATAGCAATTCTTGAAAGATTGTTTCTATTATATTTTATTAAGAAAACAGTTAGAAAACTTTGAGCAAAAAAAGTCTGCATGTAAATCTCTGCCAATAAATTAGCAAAGAGCAAGTACTAGTCGGCGCATGCGCGGTGGTGGGGCTGGCATCCGCCCGACTGACTTCTGACTACCTGCCCAGTAGGGGCACCTTACTTTTTTAATCTGAGTGTTTTATTGAGTGAAAGCCGATATTTAGAAATATCAAAGAGTATTAGGGAGGTAAGTATACTCTTGAAGTGAAAAGAACCAGTCTGTAGGTTTCATTGAAATCTGATGGGCCATTCTTGACTAATATGTCTAATGAAAAACTTTAACACACATGATACGCCGACGATGATGTGCGAATTTGTAATCCCTGTCTCGCTTTTCCCTTCGGGGGCGAGACAACAATCGTCTTCTCTTGGTCTGCAAAAATTTCAATTTTCTTGACAAATCATGAGCATTAAATGACCCTTAAATTAACAATATGGTGATAAGCTTATATCCTTTTTGAGCAATCATAGCCAAACCAGATTTTCTTTAAAATATTCTTGAGAATATCCATCAACAGACTCACCTGATTTCTGGTAGCCATGCCGATTAAAGCCTCTTCTGTCATAACCATGCTGGTCATATCCAAACTGATTGAAGCCTCTGCCATCAATCACGACTCCTGCTATTGGCTGCATAGTCATCTGGCTATCAGCAGCAAAGGTCACATTACATACATGACCTTTGGATGGCCGCTCATAGGTTACACAAAACGTACCCTCAGAATCGAATGTATCTTTTGGAGCAATATTGAAGGGGATCATGGGAATGTTTCCAAAACTGGCCAGGTATTGGTATTTATGATTCCCTCTTTGCTGCCACGTCCAATATAACATATCAATAAAAGCATGCAATGGATAGAATATCGGATCATAAGCTGTAGTTGCATATGACATATCGCCACCAATAAAACTGTGTACATAAGCCATGTATGTTTCTAAACACATGCTAACTTCCATGTAATCATCACTCTGAAGTACTAAGACTAATTCAGCTAAACTCGGAAGTTTGATAGTTTCATTAAATCGTCGACGTATACAAGGATCCCAGGATTCTCTGTCTCCGAATGGATGATCGGGAACACAGAACATTTCACCTTCTCCATTTCCACCAAAGTAGTTTGGTTGCCACACAATAGCTTCTGAAAAGTTACCGATATCTGTCGTGAAATCGAAATATGGAAGCACTATTCTGCAGTCTAATTCCTGAAGCTTCTTCTCCATATTTCTCAGAAAGATACGATTCCATGGGAGGAAGAATGCCCCACCATTACTATGCATATTGTGTGATGCATACAAATCACGGAAAATCTCCCAGTTGCCATCCGACAAGCGCAGTTTTGCAACAGCTCCTTGGAAACGTTGCAACTCCTCAGGAGAAATGTCTCTGATTTCTTTTCTCACGGACAACGTTTGGCAACTGGTCAGAAAAATACAAAATACAATGAAGGTAAAATATAAATGCTATAAGAGAATACACAGTTAGCGATAGGTGATATTTTAGATATATAAAAAAACAAATAATTACATTAACATGCTCTATTAATATGAGAATATAAATGAATGAAAAGATAACTAAATAGGTCCAAGGTCGCAATAGAGGGAACCATATCTAGCTCGTTCACACACATTTCTACCTAAGCTCCACCAACTCTGTGTACTTGTTGGACTAGAGGGAACTGTATCTAGCTAGTTCACACACATTTCTACCTATGTTCCACCAACTCTGTGTGCATGTTGGAACAGATTTGAAACTTTGAAACGTGAATTCCCAGAATTTAAATCTCACAGAAACTAATAGAGATAAGGCTGCTGAATATTTTGACAGTAATTTGACTTGAAGCTGTTGCTGCAATAGACAATCAATTATAAGCATTGTAACAAAGCAACAGTATGTGTAAGAAATCTGACAATTACCGGCAATTAAGTACTGCACTCGTCTCACAGACACATTCTTCACATCCAACACGAATAATCTCTCCTGGACTGTAGCTCTTGCCATCGACCAGACAGCCAACAGGGGGCACTATACATCCTGCCTCGTCACATGTTAATCCGGGGTAAAACGCAGTAACTTCTACTTCCTGCTTGTCTTGACCTGGCCTTCTGTGCAGTTTCTTACATTCCGAGAGGGTTGTTTTCTGAAAGAATTAATTAACTAACCATCTGACTGCGAAGTTTTTGCAGACAATATATTCCAAGGGCTATATCTCTGGACCTGTTAAATATTTAGAAAACAATTTGACTGAAAGTTGTTGGTGGCTAAGCCACAAACAACTTTCAGTCAAATTGTTTTCAAAAGATTCCACAAGTCAAGAGTTTTGGCTCATTGAAATTATTGTCTGGTGCCTTGCAGCAAAGAAACGGCTAAATAAACTTAGTAAAATTAGAAATTTAGTGACGTAGTGAATTACAAATGATAGCCCATCACCACATGACAATATTTTCCTGCAAAGTTTCATGAACTGTGAAACCCCACAGCATTAAACAAAGATGTACCCTTGGTGACCAGAGCTGGAAGAGTGTTGAGAATACAGCCTGGACAGCGAAATATTTCATATTCATTTAAGTGCAAAAGGTATGCTTTGCATCCATCCACCAAGTTTTGCTATGGTATAGAAAAAACCCTTTGAAATTATATACAGGATAAGAATTTTCTATGATGTACAGAAAACCACGAAAATTAGGTCGACTAACATACTTTTGATACATGACACAGCATCCTGCAACTTATGCTATGATCCATCCATACACCAAGTTTGATGACTATACATGTATGTGAAAAACTCTTGAAAACGTTGCTCCTGACACATACCTATGGAATTTCTATGTTTAGTGAACCATGAAGGCTAGATCACAATTCAACACTGGAAGGATTGGCTCGGTTATTGAGCTAGTCATTCCTGAGGTAAACTTTCAAAATCCTCTTCTATTTAAGCCAAATCGGACTCATACTTTTTGAAAAATGCATTGATTCAGATTTTGATGTGATGCGGATCCGTTTTTAGACAGATCACAGCCAAAGTCTGAAAATCCTTTTTCACGATAAGATCATTTGTTGAACTAAAATTGCTGCCAAACCAGATCCATAGTTTTTTAGATACAGTCCCATATACACAGACACACACCAACACGTGGGCGGATGGACAGACAGACAGATAGAGACAGGCGCCCGCACACGCACACACACACACACACACACACACACAGCCATATCAGAAACCTGTTTTTGAAAATATACCACTAGAAATCAGGTCGATCACAGATCCAGTTATTCCAGTAATAAATCTTTAAAAAAATTATATTGTGTAGATCTGCAAAGGGCCATTTTCTATGAGAAATTTAGAAAATTTAAATTTTCTTGAACAAATATGAGGGTTAAAGTTTTGACTCTATATGAATACTCACCTGACAGTGGTTGTTCAGATCCTGCTTGCCACTCAAGATAGAATCAAAGTCAATGAGATAGTCCCGATAGCAACAAGCACCATTTACACTTGAATTCTGGCACATCTCTTCAGTCTTAAAGTTATTCACATTACCACCACAGCCTGAAAGAAAGCATTGGGAGTCTAATGGAGGTATGTGATCTGTGACTCAAATAGCTGGGCCCGGATTCACAAAGAAGTGTAAGTTATGCCTGCCATAAGCTACGCCATCACACTTAGGTGTTTGACTTAACCGGGATTCACGAAGACAGGCGTGTTTTTTGGCGTAAATGAACACAGATCTCTTTAGTACGTGGATGCACAAATCGTCGTTCTGACAAGAATGCGGAAGTGCAGACGACCTTGAATCTGACAGGTAGAGCTGTCAGAATTAAAGCGATTTTTTTCGAGCGTGAATTGGATTTGTTAATTGGTAGTGTTACGAGAATACCAAACACCAAGGTACTTATTTATATATGCGCTGCGGACGCATGAGCGTAGTATCGTATTTTTACCAGGGGGTGGGAGAGTACGAACTATATAGGTGGGGCCGAAACCTAGGGGTGCTATAGGGATAATCTATGGGAGAGAGGCCCAACCCCACACCACCCCAAACCCCATCCCTGTTGGCTATTCCTACGCATACATGCATGTGAGAGGCATATGTGATAAATTATCAATATACATGTTTGAAACCAATCGCATGGATGGACACATGTATGTATGTATGTAGGCTATAAAGTGACTCAAGAATTGACAATTTATATCCACAAACTTTAACCCTTCGGCTTTAACACTCAAACCGGTGTACTTTGTAATATTCCACCCACCCCCCCCCCCCACCCGAATTGGGATTCTCTTCGTGAAATGTCGATTTGCAGACCGAGAAGACTATTTTTAAAATTTTGCCACTGCAACTGTTACAGACTCAACACAACAGAGCCAGTGAACAATTCTAAAAAATCATTAATGGTTCGTGGTCTGCAAATGAACATTTTCTATGACAAAATGGACAATTTATTGAACAAATTTGTGGTTTATAAAGAGTTAATACGTGCTTGTCAATGACAATATTTAGGAATCGGTAATGGTGGTAACATCATATTTTGTCTAGATGTGTGCTAGTCTGACTTCTCTGACTCCGCCCTATGCCGTTTCTGATATGCCGGGCGTATCAGAAACGGCATAGGGCGGAGTCAGAGAACTCGGACTAGATGCGTGCATAGATGGGCATTAGAACAATTACATAGATCTTTAACTATAAATTTTGACATGAATTACACATGTGCCAAATAACAGGTTGAATTGTCGAAATGATGCACAATATGCCTGTAATAATTTATTAATAATGCTCATTCAAACGAGTAATTTAACAATTTCATATTCATATTTTGGTAGTTGTATTAGGAGTCAATTGATTGCATATATATTAATCAACGCGCTACACAAATCAAGAACAGCTGTTGGCTTTCACTGCAATCTGCATGAGTTCAAAGGTCACGTCACGGCGTAAAATGTCAATTCGCTTTTCTAAATTCGTCCATTCACTGCTGTTTCGCCAAAGTTACACGTTTTCCCCAGATTTACACGTGGTACATATGCAGGTGTAAGTTACTCCAATATTTGGTCTAATTTATGCCATTGTCGTAAGCTACACCTTTTTGTGAATACAGATTTACGCCCATTTCTAGACTTACACCTTTTTTAGACGTAAGTGTAACTTACACTTCTTTGTGAATCCGGGCCCTGATGTCATAATCAATGGTTGAATCAAGTCTTAGCTATGCCCCGCCCATTCTTAGCTCAGATTCACTCATGCTTTATCTGTGTTGGGATTGTTCGAACCCTGCATTCCCTGAATCTGAATTTCCAGAAAACTATAGTGGTAAGCTGTTGAATATTTTGAAACTAATTGACCTGGGAGCTGTTGCTGCCTATGCAGATCACGCGCAAAGTCCTATAAATCCTTTCACAGAAAGACCCTGTTGTTGTTAAAATTGAGCCAAATTAATTTTAAAATAGTCAACAGAATGTTTATTAAATAGTAGACATACAATTCGTACAACTTGACAGACTATTAAGCATTTATGACGGACTTAGTTATGTTATTATTCCCACGGTTTTCGCAGAAAAGGTGGGGATTATGTGATGTGACCTGTGTCGTGTGTGTGCCGGCCACTGCACTTATCGATTGTAGCGCATCGCCTTCTAGACCGTGTAAGATAGAAACTTGAAACCTTGGGGCTGATTAGACCTATGGGCTAAGATGTGCATGACACCTTCGGAATTTTGTTCTGACACCCCCCCCCCCACCCGGGCTGGGCCAGTAATTATCGATTGTAATGCAACTCCTCCTACACCATTTCAGATAGAAACTTGAAACTTTGGGGATGATCTCACATAAGGACAGGGCTGTGCATGACTTTTGGAATTTTGGTATGACCCCAGGCCCTGGGGGTGGGAAATGTGGGGTAAAAAACCATTTGTGAAAGGCTGTCATGTCGCATATTATTTTCAAGCCATGGATGAGTGGGGTGCACATCCCAGTCCATGTGTAATCATACCCAAAGTTTCAAGTTTCTATGTGAAATGGTCTAGGATGAGCGGCTTTACAATTGATTGGTGCCCAATTTTGACACCGCCCCTACCCTCAGTTTGAGCCAAGATCAAAATAATTCCTTGTACTGTAGTCTACTCATCATTGGCTTGAAAATGATATGTGACATGACAACCTTTTGAAAATTTTTATTTTTTACCCCACATCTCCACCCCCACCCCCGCTAGGGTCATACCAAACTTCCAAAAGTGTCATGTACATCCCTGGCCATATGTGCAATCATCCCCACAGTTTCAAGTTTCTATCTGAAATGGTCTAGGAGATGCATTACAATCAAATGGTGCCCACTTTTGACCACGGCCCCTACCCTCAGTTTGACCCAAAATAATTCCTTGTGCTGTAGACTACTAATCATTGGCTTGAAAATGATATGCGACATGACAACCTTTGTAAAAATTTAATTTTTGACCCCACATTCCCTACCCTGCCCCTGGGGGGGGGGGGGGGTCCATCCCAAAATTGTCATGCACATCCCTGTCCATATGTGCAATCATTCCCAAAGTTTCAAGTTTCTATCTGAAATGGTCTAGGAGGAGTTGCATTACAATCGATAATTACTGGCCAATTTTGACCCTTTGACCACCGGGGCTGGCAGAACAAAATTCCAAGTGTCATGCACATCCTTGCCCATAGGTATAGTCATCCCCAAGGTTTCAAGTTTCTATCTTAAACGGTCTAGGAGATGCGTTACAATCGATAAGTGCACATACAGCCGCCACACACATGGGTTGTATCACATAATCCCCACATTTTCTTAGAAAAGCGTGGGGATAACGAGAATGTGCAGTCAATGGCATGCCATCGCTAATCCCACTTCGAGCGTTACCCTCACATTGACCCAAAACACAATAAATTCCTTGAAAGGTAGTTTCAATGGGTAATCGTTTTCAAAATCTCAATAATTGGCTAATGCCCAATTTGCCCATTTGACCCTTGGCCACTGCCCTCAGATTGACTCGATAACAAAATAATTTGTTGTACTGTAGTCTACTAACTACAAGCTTGACCACATTTGATAGAATTTATTTTTTGCCACCCATTTTCCCCACCCCTGCCCCTGGGGGTTAGAACAAAATTCCAAATGTTTCATCACACCCAAGCACGCACGCACACACACACACATCATGCACACACACACACGCACGCACGCACGCACACACGCACGCACGCACACACACACACACATCATGCACACACACATCATGCACACACACACACACACACACACACACACACACACACACACACACACACACACACACGGGTCACATCACATAATCCCCACCTTTTCTTCGAAAATCGTGTGGATAATAGCGATTACTATTTACATGTATCAGACCTGAGTATTCAAATGGTTGGCACGCTTGCTCTGCTTGACCGTAATAGTAGCGTTGAAAACTTTCATTACACAGTCCAGGATCGACAGGAAACACATAGGCGTTGAGTCTGTATTCACATGACACCCCGGAAAATGGTGGCTCACATTGACAGCTGTAAGTGTTGATCTTTGTCCCATCCAGTAAAGCATTTGATATGCATTGTCCTTGATTCTGACATGGTTGACTTAAGCATGGATCTGAAAATGTTATTGATATCATTGCACAATTTAAATGTTTGGTGACAAAAATATAATATATGTGATGCGATCTGGGAAAACCCTTCACATGATGAAATTTGGACTTTCTGTGATCTATTGACCATGTAAAACCTTGTTCTATGAACCATCTAAAGCCATTTAAATTACCTTTCTATGTTAAGAATATCCAGTGTTATGGCAATGTGAATCATGCCACTATTCGGAACAAATTTTTTTTAGAAAAATTGATTTAAATGTCTATAAAGCCTTTTCTGACTTATACATTAATTAAACAGTAATTTGACTCTTAAGCTAGGATTCCATTAATGCATATACATATCCGAATGAGTGATTCCATTTGTACGTGTGTGTGTATGCGTATACGTGTCTGAAAGCAGTGATTTTATTCAATTCTAGGCCAATCAAGTGGACTACTACTACTACCACCGCCAACCCTGCTGTTGTCGCTGCTGCTATTGTTTTTGCTGTTGCTGTTACTACTACTACTACTACTACTACTACTACTACTACTACTACTACTACTACTACTACTACTACTACCACCACCACCACTACTACTACTACCACTACTACTACTACTACTACTACTACTACTACTACTACTACTACTACTACTACTACTACCACCACTACCACTACTACTACTACTACTACTACTACTACCACCACTACTACTACTACTACTACTACTACTACTACTACTACCACCACTATCATTACTTTTTTTTTGGGTAACACGATCAATGGATCGTGTGGAAATCCATAATACCCAAAAATAAACTGACTGAAAGAACATTAAACATAGAATAAATCAAAGAGAACAAACGATTATATCAGTCATGTGTATAAATAAACAATAAATATACGGTGGTCAAACGATTAATTTAAAAATTCAAAACAGCTAAATATGTCCCTTTAAAAATTCCAAGTAAACTAGCTCAACACCATTCCATTAAAATTATAAAAGCTCATGCGAGCATAGGCTGTGAAACAAACACAGCGATCGGACGTATTTAACACACACAGTCAATAGGGAACAAATTAATCAATAATCAATGCCCCGCAGGATAATCTATAAAAAGTAAACGCTAAGATATTACACCGAGCTCAGTGAAGTGACAATGTAACCTACATAGTTGAAGAGGGTTGAAACTTAACAAACGATTTCAAACAATACAATTTACCTTGAAAATGAGATTCCATAATTATCCCGGGACAAACACAATTATATGTATACATGCTAAGTATTTCCAATCTATTATTTTAGCAGTACATTCATTGAATGTTAAATTAATTTTAGTCGAAAGCAATTAACTTTTGGATTCGGATTCTAAAATTACCCCGGAACAAACATTATTAATAAAAAATGTTGAATTGTTTATTAACATTGAAAAAACCAAAATGGGTTAACCTGTTCAAACGACCACCTAAATTTAGGGACAAGGTTTAACCCTTTCAGAGCAAACACTCACAATTTTCATCTCAAACTGATTAGCAGAGTTTTAGAGTGCATGCGCGTGTTGGAGCTGTTGCTGCGTGAAGTAAATGCCGCTGTTTCACATAGTAACAGTCAGCGCACATGCATGCACACGCACTCTAAAACCACTAATGTTGCATGTGCTTTAAAATAATAATTTAAAAATATATAGTTAGCTTTTAAATATAGAAAACATCAAAACAAAGTAGTTTGAAACAAAATCACAGCTCCAAGCGCACAAATACATGTATATTATTTAACAAATCACTCCAGAGGCCAATTACGGTGGATAATAAAAAATCAAATTTGTCGAAACAATGGAAATCAAATCACCAGAGCACCAAATAACTTCAAAGGAATGAAGTCTATTTTTAGTCACTGCATCATGAAATTCACATTTAAGGCAATACGAGAACAAGGCACGAAAAGCGCACTTCAATTTTTCCAAACTGCTGGAGTTAAACCCTGTATATGAGTCACTAACTATCGTACAACGATGCTTCCAAATTGCCCAGACCGCAACACTCACACAAAATAACAAGATCTTCTTTGCATTATTAGTCAGATTATAAGCGTCTAATTCATGAAATAGAATTGCATCTTGGATTATGTTGATATCAACTGTCACAATTTTCCTAAATATCTGTTCAATGTACATCCAAAATTGGGAGACGGGCAAACACTCTGTAAACAAATGGATAATGGTTTCCTCAGTGTCTGTACAAAATAGACAGTGGTCATTATTTGCTATGCCAACTTTCTTGAGGAGGGGGCCCACCCATAGTGTTCTATGAAGCAATCGCCAGACAACATCCCTTGCTCGATTAGGTATGTGTGGTGAATGGATATTTTTCCAAACCACATCCCAACTCTGGGGAGAATGTTCAGTCCTTTCCCATGCCGTGACAGCCTTTGGAATAGTAATATTCTGCAGCATTAAAATATTATACCACCCCTTATTCCTTAACGTATATGAAAAACGTCCATCAGTACTTTCCAGGATTAACTTGGAGCAAGCATCATTCACAGACCCATTAGGGAGAAGAAACCATTCCATTGGACTTGCTTCCTGTAACCGTTTTAGAAGGCGCTGCACGTCAATTGGGCGTAAAGATGTTACTCGTGATATGTCATATAGTGATTTCCATTTTCGAGTTTTCACATCCACAATATCACACAAATTTTGAATACCATGCTTAGCAAAAGAAGTGTAATATAAAACTCTGCCTTCATATAGAATATGATCATTCCCCCATAGGTACTGGCTGGAGGCATGCTCCCAGCAAAGAGGTGAATCTTCTTTGCGAACAAACTTGGCTAAAGCAGCTTTAATGTCCAAAAATATCGATGGAATCCGTGTGTAATTCGGTGGAGGTTTAGAAGACCAGAAAAAGAATTTAGCTGAAAATGGCTCAATACACCTTTCTATAAGGCATCTAGACACATTTGCCCACTGACTATCTGAATGAAGTAAATCATCTAATAATTTCAGCCTTAACGAGACGCATTTAATTCTTAGGTCTGGAATGGAAAGCCCACCATCAAGCTTATTACTAGTACAGACACGTTGTGAGACAAGGTGTGTTTTACCCTCCCACAAATAATCAAATATCATCTTGGTAATTTCCTTTTCAACATGTTTGGGCATATTAACAACTGCAGCAATATACCAAAGTTGTGACAATATCAAATTATTGATCACTATTGCCCGGCCAAAAATAGTCAGACGTCGATGTTTCCATTGAATAATTTTCTTGCTCATTTTAGAAAGCAAGTTTGTCCAATTAATGGAATCATGGTTTGTTCGACTGAAATGAATGCCTAAGATCTGTATTATGTCAGTGAACCAATTGATGCCTAATGGCTGATCATTTTGATCTTTCCATGAACCCAAAAACAAACCTACTGATTTTTCTTTATTAATTTTGAGCCCTGACGCTTTTTTGGAAATTCTCCAAAGTAAGATGTAAACGATTAAAATCACTATTTTGGCCAACAAAAATAGTCGTATCATCGGAATACTGTGATAATTTCACTGGTGTCATAAGACCACGAATACACAGTCCATGATAATGTATATCTTCTCTTATTGTCGCTCCCAAGGTTTCCATACAAATTACAAATAAAAGTGCTGACAGTGAGCAACCTTGTCGAACCCCTCGTTCTAAGACAACTGGCTGGCTTATAAAATTGTTCACAAGGTATCTACTAGTAATGCCATTGTACAATATTCGGATCCATTTAATAAAATTGGGCCCAAAGCCGAATCGATTTAATGACATCAACAAAAACTTCCACTCCAAACGATCGAAAGCCTTTTCATTATCTAATGCCACAATGGCACCTGGAATGTTATCCTTTTCAACTAACTGAATCAGATCTCTAATGAGCGCAGTGTTGGTTAATATTGATCTACCAGGTATTGAACATGTCTGAGCAGGATTAATAACGTCGCCCAGTACCTGACCTAGTTTTAGTGAAAGAGCTCTAGAAATAATCTTGTAATCAACTCCAAGGAGAGAAATTGGCCTATAATTCCGTATATCACTCCGGTCACCCTTTTTAAATAGCAGACGTACATGTGCTTGAGACATTGTCAAAGGAAGTTTTCCCTGGTGGAAAATTCCTTTAACAATCTCACAGAATTTCGGACCAATGAGATGCCAGAAAGTAACGTAGAACTCAACAGGCAGGCCATCTCCCCCTGGCGATTTTCCATTCTTCATTGCTTTAAGCGATTTACTCAGGTCTTCTAAGGTTAAATATTCATCACAAATATCAGCCAACGGAGGAGTCAATGTTTCCTTAATATTAGCAAGTAATTCAGCTGCCAACTCTTCATCAATTTCTTCAGACTTATATAAATTTTCATAAAATGTCTGAACAGTTTCTAGTAGATCTTTATTTGAATTAACAATCTGCCCATTTATTTCAAGGCCCCTAATTATCTTTTCCACACCTCTAGACTTTTCTAGGCCACAAAAATATTTTGTTGGCTTTTCACCTTCAGATTAAAATTGGGCTCCTGATCTTACTTTTGCGCCTTCTGCTCTGTACATTTCTATTTGTGATAATTTTAACCTGGTCTCCTCCAAAACCTCAGTCAAGTGAATATCGCCGCTTGAAACTTTGCGAAAAATTAAGATTTGTAGACGAATCAACCTTCTCTCCTCTTTGCGCATTTTCCTTGCCTTTTGAATAGAATATTGCCTTGATATATTAGCAAACCCTAGTTTAACATCTTCCCACCAAAAAATCAAGCTTTCAAATTCTGATATATTGCGGAGCTTAAAACGCCAGAAACTTTCAATACATCGATGGTACTCAAAATCATTCAGCAAGGAAATATTAAGTTTCCAAAAACCTGGACCACGTGTAACCCATTCTGCATTATCTAACACAGTGGAAACTAGGCAATGATCAGAAAAAGGTACGGGATATATGCCAGTATCCGAAATTAACCCTTTTAGCTCTCTCTGTACATAAATCCTGTCTAACCGAGAGGCTGTCTGACCATTTGCTGTTACTCTTGTATATTCACAGCATTCAGGGTTTAAAACTCTATAACTATCCAAAAGGTGCTCACTGTCACATATTTCCTGTAAACGCCGATGAGACGTATCAGAGTATATTGATAGCGAACGCCTATCCTTCTCTGGATTTAAAACACAATTAAAATCTCCACCAATAATAATATTTTCTGATCTATCATGAATTACTGGGCGAAGAGCTGAATAAAATACACCTCGTTGAGAATGGGATGCAGGGGCATAAATAGACATCAAATTTAGTGTTGAACCAGACATTTCAACAGTCACCACGACCCATCTGCCATTACTATCAGCTTCCGTTGAAATGATATTTAATAAACTCAAACACCTGGGTAAAAACAAGATCGCCACTCCTGTATTTAAATCAGTGGCATTGGAATAAAATATTTCACCCGTAGAGAGTTGTTTGAAGTCTTCTAGTACTTTAACATTATGGAACTTAGTTTCCTGAAGCATGACGATATCAGCTTTTAAATCAGATAATTTCTCTAGCAACATGCGTTGCTTAAATCCATCATTCAAACCACAGCAATTGAGTGAGCAAATTATCATTACGATTAAAAATCTATAAATAATACCCATAATGCCTAGTTTGGTTTTATCTTTTTAGTATTCTTATCCCGTTTGGCCCATTTGCCAATCTTCATAATAAACTCTGAATTTGTCAGCTCAGTAATGGTCAGATGCTGATACCGGGAAATATCAGAATCACTGCGCAAGTGCCTGTAGCGAACACCTACACGTGTTATATATGGAATCAAAACCTCGCCCTTCTCAGAGCGATACAACACCATTTCATCAGGCTGCTGGGATTCCTGTGTTTGGGTCGAGGTATCAGACTCTGCAACAGAGATGGCATCGTCAAAATCCTCATCTTCGCCATCCTCGGCCTCAGAGCTCAGGTCTTCTATCACTCTTTTAAGACCACCAGTACTATTATCATGTCCATCCACCTGTGTAGAATCTTTTATTACCAAATCAGATTCAGCTAGTGGTGACAAATCACATGGTACATCGACTTCCATTGACTGAGATGCAAATTTTGTTTGTCCCAGTACTAAACTTTGTGAGTCATCAACAGCATCATCATTTTCCCGGGTTATTTCATTAACCGTTGCTGGAGGGGTAGCAGATATGCCTGTCTCCAGAACCTCAATCTCATCAACATGTTTTGCCCAAACTGGATCCCCAACCTTAGTAACAATGGACCCCCCGGTCTTACTAACATTGGAGTCCACAGTCTTACTATCAATGGGGCATGCCGCCCTACTAACAACATGCGCATAGGTGTGCGGCGCATTGTTACTAGTGGGCACTTCACTGGAATTGAGAGATGCAGCCATTTGCGTCATATAGCTAGCCCTGGCTTCTTCCACATTAAACCTACTAGCATCATTCATAGTTGATCTCTTATCACATCGAGATTTAAAATGATCAGATGATCCACACAACAGGCACTTATTTCTATAAGGACAGGTATTAGCTAGGTGGTCGGTACTAGAGCAGATACGGCATTCTTTAACCTGGCCTCTATACCACACAGGGAGGAAAAAGCTCCCATCAATAGACAATTTACCTGGAATTGGTTTATCTATCTTCTCCACCCACACCCGTCTTATACCATTTTCAAGCGTCCTATCGAAGGCGTATGTCTCTCTTTCAATTTTCACAACTTGCCCATATTTTCCCATTTCCACTGTAATGCGTTCATTCGGAATTTCGAGAGGCGCCTTCACTTTCACAATCAGTTTATCCGAATCAACCTCTTCGATTTTACATACTTGTCCATTGACAATCAGGCCCTCTTCCAAAAACCTTTCTTTAATTCCCTGTGAACTGACGGTTAAATGCCATACATTTCTGCTAATATTAATTAGTCCCTTTAATACATTTGGTCCAACGCCCACAGTGTCTTTTATGCCATGGTAAACATCAATAGCGCCAACATTTAAACCAGCAGTGGTAAGCCGAAGGCTTAGTAGCTGCTTATAACGGCTTGACATGGTTGACGCGAGCGTTCACATTGACCAAGATTGAAATATACACCTGTTTGCTCTAGTGAATATAAATGCGTGTACGCCGCACGCTAGCTAGCCAAGTAAGCGAGACGTCTGAATAGAAGACCAAGCCCGCCGAGTTTAAATGTTCTTGGTAATAACGTAGATACGGCAGCCAAGATCTCAACTAAACGTATGTACAAAACAAAACGAGACCTGCCAATGCAAGGCAATGACAGCTTACTCGGCGACTCTAGTTTTCGAAAATTCAAAACTTCAGCCACAGAATATGACAAACATCAACGAAATACACACAAACAGAAAATACCCAAATCAACTAAATACGCTTATGTAGCAAACAAAACAAAAATAAAAGTGAAAATGAGCAGTGGTGACGAAAATATTCGTCAGAATTAGCAGAGCCAAAATCAGCACAGCTTTCAATGACTACTACTACTACTACTACTACTACTACTACTACTACTACTACTACTACCACCACCACCACCACCACCACCACCACCACTACTACTACTACCACCACCTGGAATCTGGCGACATGTGAAGTATTTTCCCACATATAATAGAATGTTTATCATGACATTAACCCATTAACAATCAAGCCTACAGAAACTGCCTTTCGGAGTGATCTTGATAAAGGCCCATTTTCAGACGAAGAGAAAAATATTTTTGAAAATTTATCACTGGAATGACTGGCTCGGTTATTGAGCCAGTCATTCCAGTGATACATTTTCAAAAATAGTCTTCTCTTAGCCAGAAAATGGACAATTCTTTATTAGAAAATTGACATTTTCTTGAACAAATCTGAAGGTTAAATAGTTATACAGTATAAAATCTGATTTTGCCTGAATCTATCCATTTCTTGAATCTTCTATCAAGCTACACATATAATAAAGATGAGTGATGAAAGAACACCTGTCTTAACCATTTTAAATACTCAAATTTGTTCAAGAATAGTCCGTCCAGTTGTATCACTTATACGTAATAAAGATTCTGTTGAATATTTTGAAACTAATTTGACTGGGCAATCACAACACAGGCAAAGTGTTGGTGGAGATTAGTTAGAGATGGAGATGGGAGGGGCATGGCTAAAATTGAATTCATCCATTGCAATATCCGTAATCTTTTTTTTAAAAGTGCGAGTGGATAAACAGAAGCGATGTAGAATCAGTAATTGAATGCATAAATTATATATCATGTGGTGTACCTCGACAATGCAGGATATCCAGGTTTGTAGAGCACAATGGTTTACCAGCCTGAAATGTAAAACATGTATATTAAAACAGTAAAAATACATTAAAACATAAAATAGAGGGGAAATTAAAAATATGTATTATATATTGACTTTATTTTGAGTTCTTCCACTAAGCACTTATCAGAGGAGACCTGATTGTGGGTATACACAGAAAGTTGGCGATAGACTGTCACTCTGAGCGTAATAGGATCGTAAAAAAAACCCCAGCAAATTCTAGCAAGAATTAAGCTATCCGGTCTTTGACCCAACACTACCTTTTCAAGAAAAGGAAATCTAAACTCAAAATCACCAAAAAAGAATATCTAGTGTAGTAATACCAGCAAGAGCATTGAGAGATTGCAGACACTCATTTTAACGTGTTTGTCACATTGCACAGATTTTTTTGATTTACCGGATTATACTCCCAAAGTTGTCGAATCGTAGTGTACAGGCACACCTTTACTTGTGTATATTGTGAGCATGGGAAGCTATAATAACTCTGATTTTGTTCATCTTTTCATTTTTGCAATGCAAATACTAGATGATAATAGTAGAATATTGATCTGGGTTGATCTAAAGCCATCCAAGCATGAAAACATGACCGACAGGCAGACAGAGAGGGATGGGCAGGCAAACAGATGGATGGAATTCATACTACCCGCCGTCATCATCATCATCATCATCATCATTATCATCAGTTTAGGACCACTACTATCATCACTTTTATTTATATAATTGAAAAAACGTCTATAGGATTTAATTATGTATATAATATATGTAACTGCCATTATATGTATATTTCATGTAATCGTCATCATAGTAGTAGTAGTAGTAGTAGTAGTAGTAGTAGTAGTAGTAGTAGTAGTGCAGCAGTACATAGTAATAATATGAGTAACCTGACATATACAGATCGTGCAGAGCTCCGGTGTCCATCTATGTCCCTCAGTGTAGCTTGTACCATTATATGAACACAGAGGCCGACATTCACATGTCTCCAGGTATTCTACGCGCTGCAGTAGGTTGAGGTTCTAGAAACACACAAATATAATGACATAATCTAGATGATGGAAGCTTGGCCTGGTCTCCAGGTAGTGCATACACAATTTGTACAGATAAATGAATGAATGGTACATGTATATGGAACCAGAAATGTGGCTGCAATGCAACCATGAAGCTCGACTTTACGACTGGAATGAACTATGAAGTTTGATTTCAATCATAAAATAAATATAAAAGGCTTACCAATACCCTTATTAACAAGAGGCCCAAGAGCCTTGTAACGCTAACCTGCACCATTAGCATTTATCTCCTGGTAGATATGATGGATAATTTTCGAAAAATCCAAGATAACTATCAGAGAAATTGACCAATCAAAATTCCCGCTTGACATGTTGAAGCCTACTGCTATAGGACCCTTCTACCCAAGTTTCGTTGAAATCAGGTCACTAATTAACGAGTAGCACTTTAAATGGTTCTGAAAACCTTTTTAAAAATCCAAAAGGCCACCAAAAAAAATCGACCAACCAAAATTCTGAATAGAAGTTCTAGAGCCTACCACTACAGAATCCTGGATACAATCCAACAAGCGGTTATGGAGAAGATGCATTTTGGAAATTTCCGGTAAAGTGTTCATAAAATTCTTGATTTTTACCAAAAAAAATCAATCCATTAAAATTCGGAATAGCTGCTCTGGAGCCTACTAGGGCAACTAGGGTTGAAATCTGTCATGTGGTTAATGATGAGTAGCGTTTTGACAATTTCCATTAAATTTTTCATAAAATCTAAGATTTTCACCCCAAAAAATTAATCAATCAAAATTCTGTACATATGTTCTGAAGCATAGACCCATAAGGTCCTTCCAACCAAAGTAAGTTCAAATCCCCAAGTGGTTAATGAGGCGTAGCGGTTTTACATATTCCGGTAAATTGTTAATAAAATATAAGGTTTTCACCAAAGAACTTGACCAATCAAAATTCTGTATAGAGGTTCTGAAGGCTAGCCCTATAGGGTCCTTCCAGACAAAGTAAGATGAAATCTTGTTAATAATGAGTAGTGGTTTGACAGTTTCCAGTAAATCTTTCACAAAATCAAAGCTTTTCACACAAAAAATATTGACCAATCAAAATTCTCCATACAAGATCTGAAGCCGAAGACATTAGGGTCCTTCCAGTCAAATTAGGTTGAAATCCGCCAAGCGGCTAATGACGAGTAGCGTTTTGACAATTTCCGGTAAATTTAACATAAAATCTAAGATATTCACCCCAACCACACACCCAAATTGAGCAATCAAATTTCTCTTTCTGAAGCCTACCCCCATATTGTCTTTCCTGCCAAATTAGGTTGAAATCCTCCAAGCGGTTAATGAGGAGTATCGCTTTAACACAAAAGTTGACGGACAGACGACAGACGGTTGCCATGCGTATAAAGTGACAGATGGTTGCCATGCATATAAGTGATCTTAACTTTTGACCTATTGACCAAACCATCATTGTGTGATGCGGCTGATGCTGTGTCATTATAAGGAGGCGTGTGTCCAAGTTTGGGTCCAGTATGATTAAACAAACATGAGATATAAACAGAAAAGTTGAGCTAAATGGAAAATGTAAAGTTGAAAAAGACAAGGTTTTTAACAAGATCAGTGACCTTGACCTTTGATCCCAACGTTATTGTGTGATACCGTGTCATTATAAGGAAGCATGTGCCCAAGTTTGAGTCCAGTACGATTAACCAAACATGAGATAAAATAGAAAAGTTGAGCTAAACACAAATTGGCCACCGCCGCCGGATGATGTGCGGGGTATCACAATTTAATTTGTAAAGTCGAGATAAAAATAATAGCCCATGATTAGAATGAATCGAAATTAAACCATCACAAGATGGTAAGATGGTATATCATCCTCAGACCAAAACATTTCAGATAAACCCACATCAAGTGCTGATGTATTCATAACAATAAAGGAGGGTGATAACGACGTAGTCAGTGACAAATAGACCAGTAGTTTGGTTATAAAGCCTGACGCTTGGATGCGTTGTGTATCCAGAAGTCTGAATGGTCAGAAGCCGCTTTTTCAGCTCCTTTTATACTGTCATGGGCTGAGCCTGGGGATTGACTTTCACATGCCCTTAAAAGGGTATGGAAAATTGGGATTGCCGGTTTGGTTTTGACGGTTGTAGTCTAAATTCACCGGTTTTGGTAAGATTGACGGTTGAGTCCAAGATGGCGGCTTCAACAGCTTTTACCGGTTGAGGTATTTTTTACCGGTTGTGAAGTTTTTTGCCAGTTGTGAAACTTTTTTTACCGGTTGTGATTTATTTTGGCGGTTTGGTTAAACTTTTTTGCCGGTTGTGGAATTTTTGCCGGTTATGTTTAGTTAACGGTTGTAGTGTCAATTTCTTACCGGTTCTTTTTGGAATGGCGGTTTTCTCTAAGATTTTCAGCGTTCGTGCAGAAAAATCGTATTTTGGTTGTTTTAGAGCCCATTTGAGGCAAGGTTTTGATCAGTGTAGTCATTACCGTAGTTTTTGATTCAGACTTATGGCGTTTTATTCCCTGAGCGGAACTCATCAGAAGCGTATGTGGGAATACTGGAGGTGAGATGTTGTGTCACCTGTGGTTGATCATCATGTGGGGTGGGGTGGGTAGGGGGGGTAGGGGGGGATTTAAGATGGGGGGTCTTTTTGGTGGGACAGGGCGGCTCCGTGTGGTTGGGACTACGTCCAGGTTTTTTTTTTGGGGGGGGGGGTTTGTGATTGACGGTTTGGCTGGGGTGGTGGAGTCGCTCTTCCAGGTGAGCATAAAGTAGCAGTGGGGCGCTAATACTATTGACGGAAATGGCGCATAGGTAGGAGAAATTTATATAAAAACAGGTTCGAAAAGATCTAAATATTAACGGTAAGCAAGACAAAGAAATAAAATAATAAATTAAATAAAATAAATAAAAAGTAAATAAAGTCTTATCCAGATGAGCAGCTTGTGTTGCATTTGTTGAGTTTGTTGCCAGAGTCGATATAGAAAATTCTATATAAACACACGTCCATAGAGGAATGTTCCAGGTGAGCATGGCGTCCCCTGTAATAAAGTTTCTATCATTTAGGTTTGATAGAAAAAGACACAACGCACACAAGAACAAATGTTTGTAGACCTTCTGTCAGGTGAGCGTAGTGCCCCCCTGGTATAATTTAAAGTTTGTAATTGAAATACAGGCTGGTGGAAGTCCGTTGAAGTTTTGAAAGTCTTTCTGGTTAATGTTATGATCACCGGTGTTGGTCACATCAGGTGACGTGAAACAAAATTTAAGGAGTTTATTTGGGAGATATTATTGTTATAACTGGAGGTGCGAAAGGCTCCAGTCTGTGAGCGCACATGTTGCCCATCATGGCGAGAATTCTGTCCCATTTGGGATCTGGCGCTTTCGTATTCTCACTTTGAATAGTTATAAAACAATGGAGGCAGTTCAGGTTAAAATGGTGGCTCGAGAATAGATCAGAGATTAAATCGCAGGCCGAAAGAATATCTGCATTCCGTCTGGTCACTGTATCTTCCTCCGAGGGACCTGGTGATGACATCGGAGGGATGACGTCATGTGAGCTGAGGGTAGTTTTTAGTGAACTAGGGTGGTACAGGTTGTTGTACGCTACACTCACGCTTATGTCTGGTGATCGTGGTGAGCTCGTTTCTGTATAATATGGAGAGCGGGTCTCTGTCATTGGTCGATCACAGACAAATGTTGGCTCTAATATGGCGGCTGGTAATCCGCCATTCTTGTTGGTGTTATCCGACAGGGTATCTGCTGATGGTGTTGTTGGAGATTCATCAGACCATATTGGTGTCTGACTGTTATGGGTGTCTGGGCAGGTTCTGGGTGCAAAGAGGTGTTCACGTGTGCCCCATAGAGTTGCCAGTGGTGAAAGAGTGAATCTGTTGTAGGCGGCTGCTGGTTTTCTGACACATTTGTACAGTATTAGAAGAAGAGTGTTTGAGAGGGCTTCATGGTCGGCGTCCATACAATAGAAGTTGTTTGCCGTAGGCGAGTTTAATTTTGGGATTTTGTATCCCATAATTTTTGGTTTCAGTAGATTGTCGAATGCTGCTGGAAGCTTCCAGTTGTCGGTGGTGCGTTTACTAACCTTAGGTGGCGGGTGGTAGTCAAATTTATCGGTTTAGATAGCGGTTGCCCAGGGTCCATGATCCGCACACCCTAGATTATGCGAGGTTTTGCCATTAGCTGGATGATTTTGGTTTTGTCCAGGCGGTCTCTGAGAAGGTGGCTCCTCATGTACTCAGCCCGTTTGATTGGTGCCAGGCACCAATCGCACGTCCAGGCTGGCAGTTCTACATGTTGGGTATTCTCGTGCCATTTGAGGCTACTCTTGTGAGCGAATGAACTGGTACACTTGGAGCACTGGAAGCGCGCAATTATCTAAAGAACTGATTTTGGTAGAATGATGATAAGAGATTCCTGGAGGTAATGACTACGTTTATGACATCATTGTGTTGACGTCATATGGCGACCGTGGTGATGTCATAGGGTAGTGTGTGGTTAGAAGTCATCTGACTGAAAGAATGGGCCAAGGGGTCACCCTTTATAAAAGAAGAGTGATAACGACGTACTGGGTCAGTTTGCTTATGGTGTGCATGTCGACCCAGGGGAGACGGTGACCCCTACCCTGCTTGGTTGATGCCTGCTGGCTCCATAGTGTGGAGCTGGTGGATCCAGTGACATTCCTTCTATCTTCTCAATTTTGTGGATGCTTCGTCCTCGGGGTCCGAGGAGAGGACCTGGATTATTCTGAATTGCATGTCTATTCTAGAATGCCTGGGTCTGTTGAAATGCCGTGAGACTGGAGTGTCGTACCTCTCGTGTCGGTAGAGGTTGGTGATAGAGCGTAGGTGCTCTTGGATGCAAATTTTGAAAGTGCGTAGTGTCTCTCCTACATACTGTTTTTTGCATACAGAGCATGTCAGTAGGTACACTATATTCCTTGTCTGACAGTTGCCGATGATTTTGAACCGGTAGGAGAGCCCCGTGTGGGAGCTGGAGAAGAATCTGTTCTTCTGCATTGTGTTGCAGACGTTGCAATTTTTTGTGGTGCAAGCAGTGAGCGGGTTTCTGTGAGGTAGTGTTCTGCCTACCGTCAGTAGTTTACCCCTGACTATTGACTCTTTGATGGTTTTGTTTCTTCTGAAACAATATAGAGGCGGTTCTGGGAAGGCAAGCCTGCATTTGTGGCTTGCTTCCAGGATTGGCCAGTATTTTTGGATTGCATTTTTTAGGAAAATGCCCGTGCGGTTGAAGTCGCAGACGAAGACCGGTTTGGATGGGAAGGTGTTCTTGGATGTATGAGTTTTTGTGGGTGGGTGTAGGAGGTTGTTTCTGTTTTGTGCACGGGCTCTGTGCTTGGCTTTGTCAAGAATTGGGTGTGGGCACCCTCTGCTTGCAAAGTGGCCTAGTAGGGCTAGGCTGTTTCTCTCGAAATCTTTCAAATGGGTACAGATCCGCCTGAGTCTCAGAAACTGTCCATATTGGGACGAGTCCTTACAGACGGAGGGATGCTCTGACTCATAGTGGAGGTATCCGTGCGTGTCTGTGGGTTTAGTGTAGAGGTCGAAGGTGATCGACTGGCCATCATTGTTTTTTGCCATGGTGTCTAGGAAGGAGACCTGTTCTCGTGAAGACTCCATAGTGAATTTGATACTATGGTGAGAAGAATTCATATATGTGACGAAGGAGTCTAGTGCCTGTCCGCCATGTTCCCAAACCATGAAGATATCGTCTATGTATCTGAAACATTTTCTCTAAATTCTGTACAAATGTGTCAGAAAACCAGCAGCTGCCTACAACAGATTCACTCTTTCACCACTGGCAACTCTATGGGGCACACGTGAACACCTCCTCTTTTCACCCAGAACCTACTGGCTGCCCAGACACCCACAACAGTCAGACACCAATATGGTCTGATGAATCTCCAACACCACCATCAGCAGATACCCTGTCGGATAACACCAACAAGAATGGCGGATTACCAGCCGCCATATTAGAGCCAACATTTGTCTGTGATCGACCAATGACAGAGACCTGCTCTCCATATTATACAGAAACGAGCTCACCACGATCACCAGACATAAGCGTGAGTGTAGCGTACAACAACCTGTACCACCCTAGTTCACTAAAAACTATCCTCAGCTCACATGATGTCATCCCTCCGATGTCATCACCAGGTCCCTCAGAGGAAGATACAGTGACCAGACGGAATGCAGATATTCTTTCGGCCTGCGATTTAATCTCTGATCTATTCTCGAGCCACCGTTTTAACCTGAACTGCCTCCATTGTTTTATAACTATTCAAAGTGAAAATACGAAAGCGCCAGATCCCAAATGGGACAGAATTCTCGCCATGATGGGCAACATGTGCACTCACAGACTGGAGCCTTTCGCACCTCCAGTTATAACAATAATATCTCCCAAATAAACTCCTTAAATTTTGTTTCACGTCACCTGATGTGACCAACACCGGTGATCATAACATTAACCAGAAAGACTTTCAAAACTTCAACGGACTTCCACCAGCCTGTATTTCAATTACAAACTTTAAATTATACCAGGGGGGCACTATGCTCACCTGGCAGACAGTCTATATACATTTGTTTCTGTGCATGTTGCGTTTTCCTACCAAATTTTGGTGCCAGAAATTTTATTATATGGGGCACCATGCTCACCTGGAACATTCCTCCACGACGTGTTTATACCGAATTTCGTAAATCGACGTGGGCAGCAAAATCAACAAACAGGGGGGCACTACGCTCACCTGACAGAAGGTCTACAAACATTTGTTCTTGTGTGTGTTGTCTTTTTCTATCAAACCTAAATGATAGAAACTTTATTACAGGGTATGCCATGCTCACCTGGAACATTCCTCTACGGATGTGTGTTTATATAGAATTTTCTATATCGACTCTGGCAACAAACTCAACAAATGCAACACAAGCTGCTCATCTGGATAAGACTTTTTATTTACTTTTTATTTATTTAATTTAATTTATTATTTTATTTCTTTGTCTTGCTTACCGTTAATATTTAGATTTTTTCGCACCTGTTTTTAAATAAATTTCTCCTTCTACCTATGCGCCCTTTCCGTCAATAATATTAGCGTCCCACTGCTACTTTATGCTCACCTGGAAGAGCGACTCCACCACCCCGGCCAAACCGTCAATCACAAACACACACACACCCCACAAAAACCTGGATGTAGTCCCAACAACACGGAGCCACCCTGTCCCACCAAAAAGACCCCCATCTTAAATCCCCCCCTACCCACCCCACCCCACATGATGATCAACCACAGGTGACACAACATCTCACCTCCAGTATTCCCACATACGCCTCTGATTCGAGGCCTTTTTTAAAGCAATTAGGTATGACTTCAGCAAACGTATCCACCGGCGCTCCTATAAGAGCAAACTAACTGCTACCAAACAAACCGCCCTAAACAACTTGATACCCAATCATACAATCGTGATCAAAAAAGCTGACAAAGGACAAGCCACTGTAGTCCAGGACAAATCTGACTACATAGCTGAAGCACACCGCCAGCTAGCCGACACCAGGTTCCACAAAAAGGTCGACACAGACCCGACTCACAAACACACTAATCTAGTGGAAAAACGCCTGGACCAGTTGGTCAGAGACGGAGAAAGAGACCATATAACCGCCAACAACCTCATTCCGAAACCGCCGAAAACCGCCAGGTTTTACCTCCTACCAAATGTCCACAAACAGAAGAATAAAGAGGGACTTATCCCAGGCAGGCCAATCATCAGCAGGATAGGCTGTCCCACCGAGCTGATCAGCAGCTTTGTGGACAAACACATCAAAGTGCATATCACAAAGATCGCATCATATGCAAAAGACACCACCGACCGGAAAGACGTCACCAGGCACCCTACTTGTCACTATGGACGTCACATCTCTCTACACTAACATCCCAAACAACGAGGGACTCAGAGCAGTAGCAAAGTTCTGCCAGAAACATGGGCTCCCCAGAGACCTTACCATTAGAGGCCGCCTAAACCTTCTAAAACTAGTTTTAGAATGTAATAACTTTGAGTTTGACGGCGCCCACTACCTCCAAGTGGGGGAACCACCATGGGCAGCAAAGCAGCATGCACCTTTGCCTGCATCTTTATGGCTGACTTGGAAACCAAACTCCTAGCTGGAGCCCCATTCAAACCGTCCCTCTACATCAGTAACATAGACAATATCTTCATGGTTTGGGAACATGGCGGACAGGCACTAGACTCCTTCGTCACATATATGAATTCCTCTCACCATAGTATCAAATTTACTATGGAGTCTTCACGAGAACAGGTCTCCTTCCTAGACACCATGGCAAAAAACAATGATGGCCAGTCGATCACCTTCGACCTCTACACTAAACCCACAGACACGCACGGATACCTCCACTATGAGTCGGAGCATCCCTCCATCTGTAAGGACTCATCCCGATATGGACAGTTTCTGAGACTCAGGCGGATCTGTACCCATTTGGAAGATTTCGACAGAAACAGCCTAGCCCTACTAGGCCACTTTGCAAACAGAGGGTACCCACACCCAATTCTTGACAAAGCCAGGCACAGAGCCCGTGCACAAAACAGAAACAACCTCCTACACCCACCCACAAAAACTCATACATCCAAGAACACCTTCCCATCCAAACCAGTCTTCATCTGCGACTTCAACCGCACGGGCATTTTCCTCAAAAATGCAACCAAAAAATACTGGCCAATCCTGGAAGCAAGCCACAAATGCAGGCTTGCCTTCCCAGAACCGCCTCTATTTGGTTTCAGAAGAAACAAAACCTTCAAAGACTCAATAGTCAGAGCTAAACTACCGACGGTAGGCAGAACACTACCTCACAGAAACCCGCTCACCGCTTGCACCACAAAAAATTGCAACGTCTGCAACACAATGCAGAAGAACAGATTCTTCTCCAGCTCCCACACGGGGCTCTCCTACAGGTCCAAAATCATCGGCAACTGTCAGACAAGGAATATAGTGTACCTACTGACATGCTGTCTGCAAAAACAGTATGTAGGAGAGACACTACGCACTTTCAAAATTCGCATCCAAGAGCACCTATGCTCTATCACCAACCTCTACTGACACCAGAGGTACGACACTCCAGCCTCACGGCATTTCAACAGACCCAGACATTCTAGAATAGACATGCAATTCAGAATAATTCAAGTCCTCTCCTCGGACCCCGCGGACGACGCATCCACAAAATGGAGAAGACAGAAGGAATGTCACTGGATCCACCAGCTCCACACTATGGAGCCGGCAGGCATCAACCAAGCAGGGTAGGGGTCACCGTCTCCCCTGGGTCGACATGCACACCATAAGCAAACAGACCCAGTATGTCGTTATCACTCTTCCCATAACAATAAAGGAGCAGGAAAACAATCAGACAATAAAGAACTAAATTATGACACAACCTCGATCAGTAGCTTTCATGAAGTCTGACAGGGAAGATAACTCTGTACAACAATTTAATTAGTCAAATTAATGAACTGCATGTCATTATTCATTGTCTTACTCTGACTAATCTCTGACAGTGACATCTTGCTTGTGACTTCTGATAGAGGGACACATTTCTAGCTTTCCCCACCCAATTTCTAGCTAAGCTCCTACTTTTTATGCATGTTGAAATTAATTTGAAACATTGAAACCCGAATTCACAGAATCACAGGTTCACGGCAATTATACAAGTATGCTGTTGAATATAAATTGGTTTTTAAATAATCAACAGAAAGTTTAGTAAATTCATTAAAGACATACAATTGTGACAGACTTTTCGATTTGTGACGGAACTTTACTTCATTTTGATAATGATGTCAGCTAACGTATTTGATCATAACGTAACATACTTGAGTGACAGATCAGATCCTTCCATTGCAACATCAGTTGATGCGACATCATTTGGATAAGGAAAGTAAACGTATGTTTGAGTGACAGATCTGATTCATGAAGAGGAGAACAGGCAGACATTAATGACTATACAGTGAGGTAACAACATTAAAAAGAGGATTATACCTGGGCCTTCATCAAATCCACGATCATTATGAGCTGTGACATCTGGTTTTCCAGAACATCGACACGGTCATCGAGATCCTGTGACAGGAGGATCCTGCTGTCATCTGCCTGGCCCAATGAATCATATTCACCTATTGAGTAAAGGTTGTCCTTGCCATGTTAATCTGACAATACTGATAATTTGGTTCAAACTGTGTGTGCAGAGAATGTGTGTGACGTGGAGGGGAGAAGAGATGTGTGATGAGGAGTGGGAGGGTGGTGCACTATGGCGGAGAGTAGAGGTGTAGTATGGTGAAAGGTGAGAAATGAAGTAGTGGGCAGGAGTGGTGGTGGGGAGGAGAGGTATGATGTGGTTGGGTGGTGAGGAGTGTTGTGATGGGGAGAAGGAGAAGGGTGATGTGGTGTGGAGGAGAGGAGTGATGTGGTGAGGAGAGGAGTGATGAGGTGAGGAGATGAATGATGTGGTGAGGAGAGCAGTGATGTGGTGAGGATAGGAGCGGTGTGTTGAGGAGAGGAGTGACATTGTGAGAAGTGGTGTGGTGAGGAGAACTGTGATGTGGTTGGGTGGAGAGGCGTAGTGGGGTGAGAGGACAGGTGCTGCTGGGAGGGGAGGAGTGATGTGGTGGGGAGGAGAGGAGTGATGTGGAAGGGAGGAGTGGTGTGGAGGTGGGGAGGAGAGGCGTGATGTGGAGCAGAGGGGAGGAGTAGTGTGGTAGTGGGGAGGAGAGGAGTGATGTGGTGGGGAGGAGTGGTGTGGTAGTGGGAAGGAGAGGAGTAATGTGGTGGGGTGGAGAGGAGTGGTGGGATTAATTGTTCTAATGGCGAGGTCTGGACGAGAGGAGACATACTATGTACCATATATGGTGGGGGCTGGGTGCGTGCTGGGAGAGGTGAATCTTATTCAGCGACTACTCGTGCACGTAAGCTGCCAAAAGTTAAATTTCAGAAAAATTAAATGAGGGGTTGGGGTGGTCTAATTTAGTCTAAAAGGTTAAATGTGAAATTAGTGAGGCAGTTATCAGTTGGGCTGCAAGTGTTGTGTGATATTGGATCTAGACATTATTTCAACATTGCAAGTACTCTATTTAAAACCTTTAATGAGACGTCAACTGAGCTACGCATGTAATAATTTTGAGGATGAATGCTGATCTGACCTTCATAATGACATTTCCATGGTCTGTTCTGAAGATTTCCTGGAAACAACTTCACAGCAGACAAACCACCCTAATAGAGAGAATATGACAACAAATGTTCAGTGAAAAATCAGCATAACTACAGTGTATGCACCTCACAACACACATAGTTATATCTGACCACTTTAATGGTCAACATTAGCCCAGAAAACAAAGAGTTTTGCTTAGTTAATTCATACACCAGACCTTTTTTTTTTTGCAATTACAGAGCAATTCTTTTAAATTTATGAAATTGTCAAATATGGTCTCTTGACCTGCAAATTGGCATTGCCCAAAACTGCTGAAGAGAAATCAGTTTTAGTCAGTTTGAGCATTAACCATTTAACCATCAAATTTGTTCAAGAAAATTTCAATTGGAAAATATCCATTTGCAGACCAAGTGAAAACTATTTTTTTTAATTTACCACTGGAATGACTGACTCGGTTATCGACCCAGTAATTTCAGTGGTAAATTTTCAAAATTAGTCTTCTTTGGTCTGAAATGGACATTTCTCAAGACCACTACAGAAGGTGTTTTTGGCTGATATCAGTTTTAAAGGGTTAAAGGCCAGGCAAGTATAAACGGTTAAAGGAAAGGATCAGGGAACTAACATATGCTCTTGAATGACAGCTTTATATAATAATCAACCTATACCCACCAGTGAAAAACAAAAATAAATTAGAATAATTTGAAAACAGCAGCTAAATACTGGACCTATGCCCTCTGGTGTATGCCGAGCTAATAAATGATACCTACTACAGCCGGTCATATAAGCTCAGTTCTATTCTCGTTCTTCCTGCAGGTAAAATACTGTCTAGTTTTAAAACAATTCGATCACACAAATGTCAAAATATTCAGTAGGCATCATATTGCAAACTTGGAAACCAGCAGTGTATTTTGAAATCATTTTGACCAAAACTTGTTGCTTCCGCCAGAAAACGTTTTCAAAAGGATCAATAGTGAATTAGCAGTAGTGAGTTAATTGCTCTCCATCGGCGCCTTTGGAGAATATTATTAGTGGGTTAATTGCTCTCCATCGGCGCCTTTGGAGAATATTATTTATATCGCTTACAAAACTATATTTAGGTGGTCTTTCACTATATTGAGGTAGGCCTATACGGTACACATGTACACACAGTTGACACATGTCAGAGTGCGAAGTCACTAATTGGCTCCAAGTTAAACGCTCCTAGATTTAGCAAATGCTTTTTCTCAAATAATCCCTATTCATTTCCATTTTTTACCGATGGTAGTTTATTGAATATTGTATGAAATTACCAATAAACATAATTTTTTATTTCCCTTTCAATTCTAAATGGCGCTCGAATTTTGTATTAAAATAATAGAGTGTGACGTATGTAAGCAAGAGATGCAATTTTCATGTCTATACTTAGTTATCAAAGAAAGATATTTGGTGTTTGATTGTGAAATTTCAATATATTCTCCAAGTTTACTGAAGCCGCCATTGCATGCCATTTCACCCAATATCCAAGATGTCATTCTGGCTCAGGTGTCAAAGCAGGCTAGTAAATAAACGAAATCTAGGATTTCTTTTTTCACGAGAGAGTTGATACTTACCTCCCTAATACTTTTGATATTGCTAAATATCGGCTTTCACTCAATAAAACACTCAGATTAAAAACAGTTAGGTGCCCCTACTGGGCAGGGAGTCAGAGGTAGTCCGGCGGATGCTCGCCCCACCACCGCGCATGCGCCGACTACTACTTCCTCTGGCTCATTTATTGGCTAACACATGCAACTACCAAGAGCCTGAAGACCGAGCCTCTGTGGGGCGGAGAGGCCGGGTCAGTATCTAGGGAGGTAAGTATCAACTCTCTCGTGAAAAAAGAAATCCTAGATTTCGTTTATTTCACATCAAGAGTATACTTACCTCCCTAATACTTTTGATATTGCCAGAATTCGAAAGTGAATCTGGCGGGAGGGAGGCGAGGTCAAAAGACCAGCTCTTCCCTATACGCTTTCAAGCGTTTTAAGGCACTTATGACGTCTGAAACTGTGTGAAAACACAGTCAGGATTTGATAAACCATCGGATAACACAACCGATGCCTGAGAGATGACCGATTTGTCATATGCGCTCCCCCCCCTCCCTTGGGAGGAAGATTAAATGACCTCAATGTCCTACACGCTCTCTTCGTACTAGTGCTAAGTACTATAGGACAGAGACGAAAAGGCTCCATTTTCGTATACTCTCTATAAAGAACCACAACCCACATAAACCATCACCATATTAATAACACTGGGTAACGTGACAATACAAACAATGAACAACACATGAACAAGACTGACCTTGTTGTCCTAGGAAGCTGTCATCATGACTCCAGCAGAGAAGGATGATACAGTCCCGACAAGTGGTTGTCACCGTCGCTGAATGGCGAAGTATATAAGCAATGCGGAGGCACTCTTCACAAACATAAAGCGGTTATTGTTTCAAAATCGACAAGGCGAGAGGGTTAGAGGTGTCACGGAGGTAATGGTCTGTAAAACTAGACTCACAGTGCCACTGAGCCACTGACATAATATCATCCACAGGGACCCCATTAAAAAGGGCAGTGGATGTCACGACACCGCGGACACTGTGAGCCTTGGCCACGTCAACCTGTCGCCCGGTGGCGGATTTGTGACAAAATTGAATACATTCCACAATCCACCTAGAAATGGTGTCCTTAGACGCCCTACCATGGGGTTCAATATATGACAACCATAACGCTGACTGGTCGGTACGCCACTCCGAAGTACGCTGTTTGTACCGGAGCAGCGCCCGTACGGGGCACCATACTTTAGAATTAGGATCATATCTAGTTAAAGATGGCAAAAAAATAGGTTGACCTGGATATTTCAATGACTGATTTTTAGACAAGAAATTAATCCTAGGTAGAAGCTTAAGGCCTTCCCCTGTAACCACAAAACGGTCAACCTCGGCTGATAAGGCGTGAATTTCACTCCTACGCCTAGCCGAGGCCGCAGCAATTAAAAATACAGTTTTAAGAGTTAACATTTTCATAGAAATGGAACTAAGTGGTTCAAAAGGCTTATCACCTAGTACCTGGAGCACCAGTGATAAACTCCAAGACGGAATCAGTGGAGGATTCCTTGGTCTTAGATTGCCCATGCCTTTAATTAATACATTTAATGTACTTACTTCATCACTCCCCCTATTAGCCAAGCAAGGAATAACAGTCATTAAAGCTGACTTATAACCAGCAATAGAGTTAGGCTTGAGGCTATAGGCATCATATAGGTGACAGAGGAAATCAGCCACTACCTGAATAGATGATTCCATTGGATCAATACATCTTTTTGAGCACCATTCTGCAAATCTGTTGATTTTATAATTATATGCTCTGGAGGTTGACCCCCTCCTGGCTTTGGCCATAAACATGGCCGCTTGCTCAGAAAAGCCCTCCTTAATTCTAGATTCCTTGACAACATCCACGCAGTCAATCGGAACATTGACGGATTGTCGTGAAGGGCCTTGCCCTGGAAGATAAGGTTGTCCATCAGAGGCAGCGGAACCGGATTGCAGACCAGAAGGTCCAGCAGATCCGTATACCACGATCGGCTTGGCCAATCCGGGGCGATCAGAAGCACTTGGCACTCCTGCTGCCTGATTTTCTGAAGCACCTTTGGAATCAGGATTGCTGGGGGGAATGCGTATGCATACATTCCCTCCCAGCTGATAGCTAACGCATCTGTTGCGAAAGCGCTTGGGTCTGGAATCGGAGAGACGTACGTCGTCATCTTCGCATTCTTCTTCATCGCGAACAAATCTATGTTGGGTTTCCCCCAATGGTCGAACAGACGATCCGCCACACATTGATTTAGTTGCCATTCCGTGGGTAAAACACTCATCCTTCGGCTCAATGAGTCTGCTAGCAGATTTAACCTCCCCGGAATATGAACTGCTTTCAAGGTGATCCCATGATCCAGGCACCAACAAAGCAGTCCCCATGTCATCATACAGAGACTGGGCGACTTCGTTCCGCCCTGGCGGTTTATGTAAGTCACTACTGTTGAGTTGTCTGAACGAATTAGAACAATCTTGCCCTGAACTTTCTGTAAGAAATGTTCCAGGCCCAGGACTACTGCTCTTAGCTCTAGTAGATTGATATGTTCCTTGGACTGATCCAGATCCCAAAGCCCTGATACTGTGGACTCTTCCAGACAAGCTCCCCACCCCTCCATCGATGCATCTGTATACACAGTCACCTGAGGGTGGGGAGGGGTTAGCAAAACCCCCAGCAAGAGATTCTCTGTATTCAACCACCATTGCAGGTGGTGAATCAGAGGCGCCAACACCGGCACGTTCGAGTCCAGCGAACCTGAACTCTGGGTCCACTGTGTCATGAGAAACAACTGGATCGGACGCCTGCGCAAGGCGGCCTGTGGAATGACTGGTTCCAAAGAAACCATCAAGCCCAGCATTCTCAAGTAAACCCGTGCCAGGACATGACGACTGTCGCACACCGACTGAATTACCGAGATGAGTACTTGAACCCTCTCCTGAGTGGGGTACACATACCCCGTCTCCAGATCGAAGAACATGCCCAGGTAAACAAACTTCTGGGATGGAGTTAGCTCTGATTTCGGGAAATTGATTATCCAGCCCAAGTCCGAGAGAGTTTTCAAAACAATCACCAGATTGGCGGACAACGCTTCCCGGGTGTGTGCTTTCAATAGCCAGTCGTCTATGTACGTGTGGACTGCTATGCTTCTCCTGCGGAGGTATGCAGTGATCGCGAGAACCACACGGGTGAAGACCCGAGGAGCCGTGGAAATTCCGAAGGGTAACACCCTGAATTCCCACCGCCGGCCCTGAAATGCAAATCTCAGGAATCGACGGAAACTCCTCTCTATGGGAATGTGGAAATAAGCATCCTTCAAATCTATCGATGCTGTCCACATCCCTCGCTCTAACCCCGCCAACACCGAGCGCACAGTCTCCATCTTGAAACTGGGTGTCTCGATGAACTTGTTCAACGGCTTGAGGTTGAGAATCGGCCTCCACCCTCCGGTGTTTTTTGTTACTAAGAACAGGGTTGAATAGAAGCCCGGGCACCTCTGTGCCGGCTGAATGGCTTCTTTTAGTATGAGGGAATTTATTTCCTCCTCTATACACAACCTCTGATCCGGATCCCGTGGAATGGGAGTCCAGATCGGCGCGAGAGACAGTCGCGATGGCGGGCCTGTCACCCAGTCGGGACGATACCCGACCGAAAGCCATCGCAAGACTAAACGGTCCTGAGTCAACCGCTTCCACTCTGGCAAGCGGGCGGCCAAACGGCCGCCCACCGGTCCACCTAGGGATAGAGGTGGACATAAGGAGGGCCAGAGTGGCACTGTTCTCTCGGCCTGTAACACCGGAGTGGTTCCCACCGCGGTAACCAGGCCATCAGGCCCGATTACCGCGACCAGATCCCCCGCGCGCCCCGCCCAGCGCCGCGCGCACCACGGTGCGCGGGCTGCTGTCTGGCTGGGTGCGGCTGGGGAGCCTGCGCCCCCCTCACTGCTGGCCGAATCGCCCGTGGCCTAGGCCTACGTTGCGACGGTGGCTGGCCCCTGACCTGGCCAGCACCACCTCGAGCCTGCAGAGGACGATACGCAGGGGGTGCCGCGCGAACACGCTCCCGCCGGAGCACCTCAAACTGTTCCCGCAGCGCCCTCTGGTTATTAACCAGAGTGACCGTCTCCTGGAGGTGCCTGCATCCCTCACCTCCAAAGAGACCAGGACCTGTCATAGGCGTCCGCAGCAGCCTATTATACAGGTCCTGGGACGGGCACAGATTGTCAAGTGCAAACGTGCGCCTCGCCCGGACACTTCTGGTTACCGCCCGCGTCAAACAGTCCAAAGCCAGGTTGATACCATCCTGAATGGCTCTCTGGACTGTCACCGGGCTAGGTTGGCGTGATGCGGAAGCCGCTACCACCCCTTGTAGCAGCTGGGAAACGTGGGATAGAGCGGCAATCGACGCTCTCCCACTCTCCTCCGCATCCCGCAGCGCGGCATTTGCCGAACGCAACGCGTTCGAGCACAAGACTCCCGTGTCAGAACGGGAGCCTGGCCGCGCATCTTCGCCCAAAGCCGCGCGATCATCAACGCTCGGCTTTGGCACCACACCGTACCGCTGGTAATCCAGGGGCACGATGCGGCACCCGCTTCGCCACCTCGCGAGGGGCCTTCGCGAGACGTCCATTCACCTTAATGGACGCCTCTGCCGCTTCGAACATGTCCACGACATGCTCAGCAAGCGGCAGAGATGGCATAGCGGTAGCCGCCGGCCTACCAGCTAACCACGGCCTATGGTCACGCTGGCTAGCCGGCAGCTCCACGGGTAGATCTGGCCGAACACTCACCAGCCACTGGCAAGCGTCCGACCAATCCTCCTCCGTGGCTAACTGCGAGCGCTCTACTAGACGAGGGCCTTCGTCTTCCTCCAGAGCACTCGCAGTTGATGTCGACGGCGGGTAAGCTGATACCCCTGGCAAGCCTGGAAAAGCATGCGGGCCCGAGAGAGCAGGCATGCTAAAATCCGCGGCTTGACCAGGAGCAGGCGCCGTGGCAGAGCGCGGGGTAAACACCGCTCTACCACGGGTCTGACCAGCACCAGCCATACCATCGGCAAGCCGAGGTATGCGGTATCCGTGGTCAACAGCACCGCCCGGGGACACCCTCTGGACCGTGAAATCTACTCCTGCGTGAGTAGAACCATGGAACACGTCGCCTGCATTCCCCGCGAGGGGTGCACAGACGTCGTATTCCATGGCCACGTCCTCAGACGGCGACCCCAGCAGGAGATCCTCTTCTTCCTGGCCAGAAAGATTAGACTCCGGGTCAGCAAAGAAAGCTAACCCGGACTGGCCAGGAAAGGTGCCATAGGAGGGTTTGGCACCTTCGGCGCGCGGATACCCGGGGTCTGATGAGCAGACCGCGGGTCCCAGCAACAACCGTTGTCCACGGCCCCTCGGCGCGGCGCCATGCCTGCTGCCAGGGCCTTGGACTGCCCCCAACAAAGGGGCCACCTCTGAATCCACAACCGGACCGGACCTAAAGAGACCGGATTCAGAGGCGGGGATCACCTGCTCGTAAGCAGATGCCGAGGACAACAAAGGAGCTGGCCCAGGGAGCATGCCACGAAGCAACTCTGGGACCAGATCCTTTATTGTCCTCTGCATCTCTTGCAACATTTCGGACCTGAAGGCCTCCATATCCACCGCGGATGAGGCCTTCTTCTTACCCTTCTTACACACTTTCTCCTTCTTCTTCCTCTCTTCCTCCATTACCTTCTCCCTTGCCTGCAATGCGAGAAAATCAGACATTAATTCGCCCCCCCATAGCTTACATACGTCGCACTTCAGCAACGGTCCACAGGGACTGCAGCTGAAGCACAAGTGCGGGACGAAGCGGCTTTTCAGAAACCTCCCGCAGGACGGGCAACCAGGTCTCTGAAACAGGACAAAGGACAGGGACAATGAGCAAGATAGTTAAGGTTAGCAAACTCAAAACCAACTAAAAAGAGAGGACAGGATCTCAAGATCAGAAATCAAGAAGAACCAGCCATGGACAAAACGTTAATTGTTAATAAAAAGGCCAAGGCCGATTATGACGTCATCACTCTCGTGACCAAATTAATCGATCCGCAACAAGCACCAAGAGCAAGAACGAATTGTATAAGTAAAAACGGAACATTTCCGTTGAATTGGCATTTCGAGTACACAACAATCAGATACAGAGATAACTCCTTCCAATTCTAGCATTGGCAAAAAGGGAAATTATCTCCCCTTTTGTTTACATTATAATTAGATACCTGATCCTTGTATAGACAAACCATCCAACGTGATGAACCGGAGAACTCCACCATAGTACGCCTCTACATTCTCTCCACCTCAGGGGAAGGAATTGGAGCAAGAGGGCAAAGTGAGAAGACCTTTATAACAGGCCTCCAACTCACTGAACATAGATCTTTTGGTTAGATAACCTAACAGTATTAGTAGGAAATGGAACCGTGGTGGAGAGAAAACATATCCTCTTGTGCCGAAAAGTCCACCAAAGCTTCTATGCGATACCTGTGGACAAAACACAAAGAGAAATGAGACATATGAAGCACCATGTTGTAAAAACCCAACATAATCAGGCGCTAATCACGGTAAGCGCGAGTCCCGGAAATACATTAAACCGGGACAAAACACGCTAGCATATCAAAGAATTCACCTGATAAAGCGATCCCGCTCCTTCTAGAGGCGAATCCTCCCTTTCCGACATGCTTCCACCAAAAATAAACGTCAAACGTGAGCGAAAAACAAGGCAACGCGCAGAAAAGTATGAAAACAACAAAACCGCATGTAACCCTTTGCCAATAAATGAGCAAAGAGGAAGTAGTAGTCGGCGCATGCGCGGTGGTGGGGCGAGCATCCGCCGGACTACCTCTGACTCCCTGCCCAGTAGGGGCACCTAACTGTTTTTAATCTGAGTGTTTTATTGAGTGAAAGCCGATATTTAGCAATATCAAAAGTATTAGGGAGGTAAGTATACTCTTGATGTGAAATTATATTCTCATTGTAACGATAAAGCCAATAGGCCAATATGCTTCATGGCCGTAATATGATTGTGTGTCAATTTCACATATACCCTAAGTTGAAATCCCAATAAACTCCTATGCGAGCCTGTAGGAAAACTGTTGAATATTTTGAAACTACGCGGAACAGCAACATTTTGCAAATTTAAGTAAAAAATATTTAACAGATTAGTTTTTATATTGCAGCGATTATGGGTTAAGAATTGAATTGGCTATGAACTCTTGTCAAAGCCGTCTATAAATGACGGCATGTGCGCAATTAACAGGTTGTTACCGAAGAGCGGCAGTCGTCACTAAATTCAGCTAATTTGAGCGTAAATGACGTCAGATACCACTGCGCAAGGAGACAAGGTGGCCGCGCTCTCAATGACAAAATAATGCTATGGTCAAAGGGTAATTGAAGGCTTGTCAATAAATGATTGTTTCCGGAAGTCTGTTAAATCGTATGGTCATGTCACACTCTATTATTTCAATACAACAATCTGGATTCATTTAGAATCGCTTTAATGTTCATTCCGGGATCTAGTTTGTCGGAGGCAGCGGCTTGGTGTAGTGCCGAGCACTTAGAACTACTTAACCGGAGAACCGGGTTCATGCCCGAGCTGTGCACCATCTTTGCAGTCGATGGAAACATGGGCAATCTCCTTTGCTCCTTGCCTCTCTCCACCCAGGAGTATAAATGGGTACCAGTGCTGGGGAAGTTACCAATAACAGACTGAAATAAAACCAGCTTAGATATGGCATGAATGGGACCTGGAATCAAGGACTCGATAGATGCCAATCAAACCAATAACTTCTGGATCTACTTTCAGCTAATCTCCATTCACTTTACAGCAGCATTCATATTAATTTTTAACTATGTAACCCTTACAAACAACAAATGTTAAATGCTTTATAATGGGTTTAGTATTTTGAAGTGAAAATATTATAAAACCCATAGTTAGGGGCATAGTCAGAGGAGTTTCGGTTCGCTCATATGAACCTTGTTTTTGTCAACTTTCAACCCCAATTAGAAATTTCCGACATCAAATTATGGGAGACTTCTCCTCCTGACCCACCTACAGGGAGGTCATTCCCCAGCAACCACCTTTTTGGAAAAGCTGGTAACACCCTTGCTAGACCACAACCATGCAGGAAAGTGACTTTTTCCAAAAGTCATTAGTTATTTCATTTCAAATGTTATTAAATATTTCATCATAGTTTCTACTTTCCACAGTTTAATTGGTTTCAAAACATCCAACAGATCCCATCTAAAGATAGTTTGCTACATGTTGTATGCATTGGTGAAAGGCACTTAGGTTATTTGTAGGCATTGTACTTACAATAAACTTGGATCCTTCTTTCCTGCTGCTGATCAGATACACATCTGTATTATCTGGCAATAATGATAGTCTTTGATACACTAAATGCCAGATTTTATCATTGCAATCTGTAATAATACTAGCTTCAGCATCACTGAATGTGAATAGTAACTTTTCCCATAATGCTTCCTCCTCTTCCCATCTTTGAAGAACTGGAAATGCAATCCGTTGGTAAGAATTTGCTCCTTGATATCGCAGGATAAACTCACTTGAATTCAATGATGAATTTACTTCATAGGTTAACTCCAATAACGGAAGCTGTTTGCTTGGAGATGTAACTGACAATAATATAAATGATGTCTGGACTGAACTATCTAATGATGAGAAGTGTACTGAGAAATACAAGGAAAAAATTACTTGAAAAATATTTTAATATCTTTGTTGGTTGAGAAATCTGCAAGTAAACATTGGAAGCTTGGTTCGCTCGGATGCTGAAGCCGCCATTCGGTAATGGTTTTACATTATGAGGAAGATTTGAATGGTTCACACTTGATAAGATATTGATGCCTGAAATGAAAAAAAAACAGTGTTTGGAAATAGTGTGGGCAAATATTAACTTTTCAAACTTCATACAGTCTACAAGATATATACTTAACCCTTTCATGATGAAGCCGGCCAAAAATCAGCATTTGCAGTGGTCTTGAGAAATGTCCATTTGGAAGACAAACGAATACTATTTTTGAAAATTTACCTCTGGGTTGGTTGACTGACTCGATAAGCCGGTATCGAGCCAGTCATTCCAGAGTTAAATTTAAAAACAAAAATTCTGTGGAATTAAATGTATCGCATGTCTCCTGTTTGTTACAGTGAAACTGAAAAGTGACCTCAATGTTATCATCCTGCTTCGTAACATTATAGATACCGTAGCGGTAACCAGGTATTCAAGTTTAGTTCCAATAGAATTAACCAATTCTGATTTATATGTAACATGTAAATGATTTGCTAAATGAAAAAACTCAACATTGAAAAAGCAGAGATCAAATAGCAATGTCAGAATGGCCTTGACATTTGACCTAATGACCTTACTATCATCATGCTGCCGCAGTATAGTATATGAAACCATGTGTCCAAGTTTGAGTCCAGTAGGATTAATAAGCAATCCTAAATCACAGGCAAATACAAAAACTTAACATTGGAAATACACACATGACAGAGGTAAAATATCAAGGCTACAATGACC